>CAXKVV010000123.1:0-31281 GCA_964058805.1 Schoenoplectus triqueter | reverse complement strand
GTGAGCTTCTTCAAAGTGCTTTGAAAGAGTTGGAGGTAGCCCAATTGAACAGCTCCTTGTTTGACGAAAAGACACAAAAGATCTCTGAAATGGCCATAGCCTTAAAAGACAAAGCCGAGAATGCATTGAAAAATGTGTCTGCTGCAGTTTCTAAAATTCAAGAAATAATGAAGGAAGAGGATATTGCCAAAGAAGAAGTCCGCAAGGCTACTATGTCATTCTGCATGGCTGAAGCAAGGTTGAAAGTAGCCATGGAAACCATTGATCAGAGAAAGGACACTGCCAGTTCCACTGAGATTTCAGAAGAGGAACAGGTTTCATCTCGTCAGAAGGAAATTACTGATTGCCAGTCTAGTCTGGCAGTTTGTGAAGAGAAACTGAAACAGTTGCAGCAGAAGAGAATGGAATTACAGGAGGAGGTTGATAGATTGAATGAGATAGCTGAAAAAGCAGAAATGGACGCATCTAAGGCCGAAGAGGATGTGACAAACATTATGCTTCTGGCTGAACAAGCTGTGAAACTCGAGCTGGATGCTGCACAGCGTGTCAGTGATGCTGAGGTGGCATTGCAGAAGGCTGAGAAGGCGATTTCTTCGGTTGATGCTGTAGAACCACAAGTATCAAGTGCTGACAATCAGGTACTTACTGGTAGCAACTATTGATATGTCCTTCTACCATATAAATGCATATAATGACTTGTATTATACCAAGATCTAGTGCTTTATGCAATCTCCTTTTTATTGGGCCTATAATAGTCTGATATGAAATTGAAAAAAATGAAGAAGTGGTTCTGTTGTATTTGCCCATGTTTCTTGTGCAAACAAACTTTACTATCTTCCCAATGTTATATTGCCATTGATCCTGAGACTGGGCATAAACAGATACAGTTACTGCAAGTCCTTGTGATTTACTACACTCCTCAGTGGGTTCTTGTGTAGGGTACAAGCATTGAAGAGCCACTTGTTGGTGAAGAGTCAATTAAAAAAGATGATGCTGTCTCTGAAATAGACGAGATATTGAATGCAGAGGTGTCAGCTCCTGTTGACTCACCTGTTGAAGTTGAACCTTCACATGAATTTATTCAAGAGCGTGCTGACACTTCAACCATAGAACGAGAAAAGGGAAGTGAGATTGAATCAGAGAAAACCAGGGATGGAATGAAGAAACAAGAGGCACAGCAAAAAGACTTGACAAAGGATAGTACCTCCACCGCCAGTGCCCCCAAGGCATTGGTCAAGAAATCATCCCGTTTTTTCTCAGCTTCATTCTTCTCTTCTGATAAGGATGGCACTGGGTTCACATTAAGCTCGGTTTTCCGTGGTTTGGCTAAGTTCTTGAGGGTGCATGCTCCTAAGGTTGTTTTTGGGGTACTCTTTCTTGGCATTGGGTGAGTTGCTTGGCATAACCATTAAGCCTTTTATCCTTTTAGTTGATTTATTTTCCCCTTTATTGTGTGTATTATACAACCATCCAAATCTTTTAAGTTCAATCTTTGTTGTGAAGTGTGTCATGTTAAGAATAAGTCTTTTGTTAGATTTTCTGCCATTTATCTCTAGTTTTTTTTTGTTGCTGCCATCTCATCAAGATGCATATCTTTTCGTATAGTGAGCCACGGTAACTTAACAAGATTCTTCTGTGACAAGGTTATTCAGTACTGATACAAGCCTTATTAGGTCGAGTTGCAACCTTAATTAGAAACAGTGATTTGCAGGTTCTTTTCTCATTTCTTATTAAATCATTTTTTTGGTTTCTTTTCTCTCTGTGGCATAAACTCATTTTAGTTATGTACTGGTCTTACTTTGTAAATGATTTACATATGGCTTTCATTTTTCCTTCTTTTCTCTGTAATTAGTGTAATAATTTAATATGAATAGTACATTACAGTCATCATATATTTCTATTTCTTATTTCTTGCAGTGTATGCTTCATAATTACTCGAGCAGAGAAGAATGGACAGTTTATTTCCCAGCCCGATGTAGTTACAGGCATTGAAGAAGTGACCTCAACTACTGGGCCTGTTGTTAGGGCAATAAGAAAATTTCCAAAAAGGATAAAGAAACTCATGGACCGAATCCCTCATCAAGAGGTCGTATTCCCCCCCCCCCCCTTCGATAGCTTCAAATGAATGGCTGTGTTTATTTTAACTTCTGAAAATTGTATAATATACGAAGTGTGTTCCTAGACCATGATAGAATTTGATCAATAGCAACATCTTCAGTCTTTATGGGTATCTTTTTGTTGTTCAATATTTGCAGGAGAAAAATGAGTTTTTGAGCGTGGTATAGTCCTTACTTCTTAGAGATTTTATTCAGGGTATGTTGTGCATAATTTACTTTTGCAATACTGACTGGATTATATTGCTTCGCAGCTAAAAGAAGGAGAAGCTTCCCTTCTGGATATTTTATCGTTGCTCCTTGCTAGTGTAATTTTTGTGCCTCTTTTCCAGAGAATACCTGGAGGTATTTCTTCTCTGTTAATTAGAGATATATGTTTTGTATCATTCATTCTTTTAAAAGTTATGTTTTGCTTTGTTATTTTATGCTGCTGATACTCCTTTCTTCTTTCTGTAGGGAGTCCAGTGCTGGGTTACCTTGCTGCAGGTGTTCTTATTGGTCCATATGGGTTCTCCTTTATTCGTCACGTTCATGTAACGAAGGAGATTGCTGAATTTGGAGTTGTCTTTTTGCTCTTTAATATCGGGCTGGAGGTACTCTTTGCCACCTTCAATAAAGCTAATGAAATTAAGTGTTGCCCTTTGCGGTTTTGAGTAGTCCTCTAAAAGCTATTAGAAAGTATCTGATTTAAGAAATGTTCACTGTCTATTGTTTTACTAGTTAAAGCCAGAAAAAAAAGGGGATTTTGGTTTTGGTTGGTGGCATTAACAAGTGCATGTTCGGTTTCATGTTGAGTTTGTAATTGAAACAATAAGGCAGTTTCTCTTGACAAATGGTCTAAAACTTTACCTCTCACAGCTCTCGGTTGAAAGACTCAGCTCCATGAAGAAGTATGTCTTCGGATTAGGCACTGCTCAGGTGATTTAAAATTTCCACTTAACTTCCAAATAAGTTTGTGTCAAATCATAAGTGCAAGCAATTTTTCATATTAAAGATCTCCATGACATTGCTAGGTCCTTGCCACAGCAACAGCTGTTGGATTGATTTCTCACTTCTTCTGTGGTCAACCCGGCCCTGCTGCTGTTGTAATTGGCAGTGGTCTTGCACTATCATCTACTGCTGTTGTACTGCAGGTTCTACTCATTATCATGACACTTCTTTAGTTACCATTCAAATATGACTATCTCATATTAGTGAGAGAATTTACTGTTACTGGCTTTTGTTCGCAGGTTCTTCAGGAGAGAGGTGAAAGTACGTCACGTTATGGACGTGCCACCTTTTCTGTTTTGCTTTTTCAGGTTATTTTTTTTCCATGAATGATAACTCGTAACTCATTATCCTCATTAATATATTTGTGTCCTTTGTTTGATGTGTTTCTGTTTTACTGGACTGTTTGATATTCTATTTGCAATTTTGTTTGAGAATGTCCACCCTCTTTCTCTCGGGCTATGTTTCTTACTTCACTGTCATTGCTATAGGATTTGGCTGTGGTGGTTTTGCTTATTCTCATACCACTTATTTCACCTAATTCTTCTAAAGGAGGGGTAATCTTCTCTTTTATCCCTGTAGAGTTCTCTCTAAATATTATGATTTCCCCTTTTATATATTTTTTCCTAACTATGTTAACATACACTCCCTTTTTAGGTTGGATTCCAAGCCATAGCAGAAGCACTTGGAAAAGCAGCAGTAAAGGCAATGGTCGCCATAACTGCCATTATTGCAGGAGGCCGTTTGGTAATTACAATATGAAAATTTTAACACTTCTTATCAAAGATGAAAAAGTTCATTACTTATGCATACTTCCTTGTTAGTAGGGCCACATCTAAGCTTTAAATTTTCTTTTTGTGTTGAAGTCTCAATCTGTTCATCATGGTAACATTCCTATTGTCCCTTTAATCTGGCAGCTCTTGAGGCCCATCTACAGACAAATTGCTGATAATCAAAATGCAGAGATATTTTCTGCGAATACCCTCCTCGTCATTCTTGGCACAAGCCTTCTTACAGCTCGGGTTTGCAGCACTATAACACCTTTTTCTTCAGTTCTCATCTCAAAATGCCTTATGTAGTTCATAACATAGCCTACCCCAATTTATTTGGGATTAAAGGCTTTGTTGTTGTTGTTGTTGTTGTTGTTGTTGTTGTTGTTGTTGTTGTTGTAGTTCATAACATAAACTTCTTGCATAGGCGGGTCTTTCTATGGCTTTGGGGGCATTTTTGGCTGGACTGCTCTTAGCTGAGACCGAATTCTCTCTTCAAGTGGAGTCTGACATTGCCCCATATCGTGGACTCCTTTTAGGTTTGTTTTTTATGACGGTAAGTGCTTGGTTTTATAACATCGTGTTGCTTTTCTTGATGACTTGGTAGGTCAGTTATTCTTCTTCCATTATTTGAAAGGATTTTTTAAATTGGACATATATTACTGATTTGCAAAACAATGCTGATGTTTCTGATCTGTCAGCTAATGTTTGCTATAGAATCTTTAATAAAAGTTCAGCTATTTCTTCCTAGCCTGATTAACTTGAGGAACTTGCTCCATAGATTTTATTTCAGGCTTGGAAGTTGGAACCATTTTGTTTAATATGTGATATGTCTAACTGTATGCCTGATTATTGCTTTTATTTTGATTTTTCAGGTTGGCATGTCTATTAATCCAAAGCTTCTCTTTTCAAACTTCCCAGTTATATTAGGAACTCTAGGTCTTTTAATAGCTGGGAAGACTATTTTGGTTCTCATAGTTGGCAAGTTATTTGGGATTTCCCCCATAGCTGCTATACGGGTTGGTTTGATGCTTGCTCCTGGAGGAGAATTTGCTTTTGTTGCATTTGGAGAAGCTGTTAATAAGGTGTGTTTCTGTCTCTTACTGGTTTTAGGTTTGAACTTTAGTTCCACTTCCAAGAATAGGTTTATTATTAGCTTTGCTTGAGCTCCAACCGTTCAGTCATATAATATAAATGAACCAAGAAATCTTAATTTGGATTGACTGGCATGGGTCAAACAAATGCTGAAGTAGTAATGTTCGGTTTGTTCAGTCATGTAAAGTACATGTCCTGACTCAGTAATTGTCCTTTTTTTCAGTATTTTAATCAATCTGATGTAAATTTTGCAGGGCCTCCTGTCATCACAGCTTTCATCCTTATTGTTTTTGGTGGTGGGCATTTCAATGGCTTTCACTCCTTGGCTTGCTGCTGGAGGCCAGGTACTTGCATCAAAGTTTGAGCAGCATGATGTCAGGAGCTTACTACCAGCGGAAAGTGAGGTACGTTGGAGTCCAACTTGTATGCATTGCATCAATTACCATGACATTTGGCTTCTACAGTTGGATGTTTTTGTGCTTGATGCGACCTGACTAGGATTGTAGAATCCAGATTTTTATGGATTATTGATTATAACCTTGATGGCACTAGTTTTATGCACTGTAATCCTTAACCAATAATTGCAGCATTTGATCCTGCACTACTGATATCTAGATCTGTTTCACCTCTTGCTATGAAATTGCCCGAGAATATGTTATCTCCAAGCTCTTAAAAGTTAATACTTCTAACAGACTGATAGTTGCAACTTTCTAGCAAAAAACAAAAATGGAAAAACAGTTTAGTTGAGAGTCGGGCTACTAAATGCCCTGTGTAGATTAGGTAGGAGATACGCCATCAAGTTAGTAACAGCACAGAGATAGTACTCGCTGTGTCACTAAATTAGATTTTTCTTAGAATAGGTTTGAGTCTCTTAAGCGTATTTTACTGGTTTATCTGACCCCTAAGGTTGCTTAGCTCCCTGCAAAACAACACCAAAATAAACCCCTCATACTACAAAAAAAAAATTGTACTAGCTTGTACTGAAATCTAGAACTGCAGAGCATGAGCACGAGAATTTGATTTTACATCATCTTTTCCAAAAAGGACACATTGTAGGGATTTGTAAGAATTCAATAATTTGTGATGCTTGTCTTCGAATAAAATCTCATGAGCTTCCGAGTTTATATTTTGTGGGGTCCTAATAATTTGTTATGTTTCATGTCTACAGACTGATGACTTGCAAGACCACATAATCATTTGTGGGTTTGGACGTGTTGGGCAGGTTCTTTCTATTATCTGCAAATTCATAGAGATTTCTAATAAAATATTTTTGTTTGGAGATGCTAATTTGATTTCTGACAACCATTTCAGATTATTGCTCAACTTCTCTCAGAGCGGTTGATCCCTTTTGTTGCTCTTGATGTTAGCAGGTGAAGTTTTTACACATTTATCTGTAGTTGGCATTGTAATTTTCCATCTATATTTTTGACATGTAATTTTGCATAGCTGCAGTGTCTTTTTGACACTTTGAATTTACTTTACTGCTTTATTTCTTTTGACATGTAGGAAGTGTTTTTTTTTTTTTTTTTTTTTACTTTGTGATTTGAATGAATTTTTTTTTTTTATTGTTAGTGATCGGGTGGCATTTGGGCATGCTCTTGACCTCCCTGTGTATTTTGGAGATGCTGGAAGCAGGGAGGTACGTCATTCTAGTTAATGACATCTGAAAAAAAAAATTGAAGGGGAGGGCAAAAGCCTGCACAAATTTTCATTAAATAAAAGCATATGTACAAAAATGAAAGATAGAAAAGGGAGTGAAAAGGAAAAGAAAAGACAAGAAAAGAAAAGGAAAGGAAAATGAAATTAAAAGCGAGCACCGAGGCTCCCTTTGGACCATTAAACCCTAACGTAATATATTTACAAGCTATGACACTAGACCTGAACGTACAATTTAATCTAGCCAACAGCGAATGATCTTTTGTTAAATTTGTTCCCAGAGGTGACTATCCGCAATTATTTGCATCAGGAGTCTTCTTGCTGGCCTCTCGGTTTTTTGAAAGATTCTCTGATTTTGTTCCTTCCATACGTTCCAGAATGTTGCAGCAATGAGCTGGCTTGTTTTAGCATCCTGTCGTGCTCTGTTATGCAGTAGCTGACATAGTTGTGACACTGCTGTTGGAGGTAGTGCATGCGTGGCAAGATATCGTTCCAGATGATTCTTGAGTAATTGCAGCCTAGCATTAAGTGATCCGCATTTTCTTCAATGGAAGCTGAACATAAGACCACATGTAGTTCCGCATGGCCAGTTCCTTTTGCGCAAGTTGTCATTGGTTAGGAGACGGTCCTTAAAAAACAGCCATAGGAAAAGCTTTACTTTGTTGGGGATCTGTAGTTTCCATGGAATGTGTGGAAAAGACTGCTTGACGCCAGGGTGCGTGATAAACCCATATGTCGACTTAGAAGAGTAGCATCCATCCGTTGTTAAGGACCATATAGCTCTCTGCCCCGGAACCTGGATTGAAGTGCATGCTCGAAAGAGTGGTAGTAAAGATCTGAGATCGAGAAGGAAATATGAAACTTCGTTGGTGATGGATTCTAAATCCGCGAGAGATTGGATTCCGTGATGTAGTCTCAGCTTCTCTGACCAAAGTGAGTTTGGTTCCGTGTGAAGGGCCCATGACCACTTTAGTAGCAGTGAGATGTTTTGAGTGCGTAGGTCCGTAGTTCCTATCCCCCCTCTCTTCTTTGGCAGCGTGAGAGCTTCCCATTTGACTAAGCAATGTCCTCCTGAAAACAACTGTCCTCCTCTCCAGAGGAATCTTCTTGTGAGTACTGTGATTCTATCAATGACTCCTTGAGGCAGGTGGAAACCTGCATGTAGTATATTGGTAGTGCATCGAGTATCGAGTTGAGTAGGACGGTGCGACCTGCCATTGATAGATGTGGTCCTGATAGCTTAGTCAGCCTGCGCTGTAGCGTTTCGAAGAGCGGTTTGAACAACTCCTTCGTGGGTTTTCGATGGGTTAGGGTTAGGCCAAGATATGAAAAAAATATGGTTTAAGTAATCTAATATAGTGTTATTTTAAGTTTTATTTTTATCTCATGCTTTTCATGCAACTTTTGGATGAAACTGAAACCAGGTTTTGCACAAAGTTGGTGCTGAGAGGGCCTGTGCTGCTGCCATAGCTTTAGATACACCTGGTGCGAATTACCGAGCAGTGTGGGCACTGAGCAAATATTTCCCTCATGTGAAGACCTTTGTTCGAGCTCATGATGTTGACCATGGCATTAATTTGGAAAAAGCTGGTGCATCTGCTGTAAGATACCTTTATTAGTTATTTTGTTTGCCGACTTTTGTACTAACAATTCAAAAGTAAAGAATCAGGAAGATTCTCTTACATTTTTTTTCTTTCCCATTACATATAATTTGCTAGCTAAACATACTATTGATATTTGGAATATATTTCTTTTTTTGAAGGTCGTCCCAGAAACCTTGGAACCGAGTCTGCAATTGGCAGCTGCTGTTCTTGCACAGGTAGTGTGAAATATATATACATATTGTCAAGAAAATTGTTGCTGACAGCTACAAGATGTGTTGTCCATTTAAAAGGAACAGTAAAGGTATAGAGCTTGCTAAATTTGTTCTTGTTTTGTGAATAGGTTCCATTAAAAAATAAAAAAGCAGCGTATTTACAACCACAGGACTAATTATTTGTACTTTTAACAGTCACATGCTTGTGTTCTTTTTACCATTAATGCACTTTTTTCTTTGTATAAGTAAATGCTTATTTATTTTTTGATGCATCAGGCTAAGATGCCAACATCAGAGATTGCTGCAACAATCAATGAATTTAGGACTCGCCATCTTTCCGAGCTCACTGAGGTTGGTTATGACACAAGTATTTATCATTTGTCCCAGTAATTTCACCTTTATTTTTCTTTATTTTTAGTGTGTTAGCCTGAATTTGTCATCTGTATTAGTACTCGGTTGCATTTGGTCGTGATTTTTCCTCTTCCGAGTTTATCTTGGTAGATTAGTTTTTTGCATGGCAGTATTTAGAATAACAAACCTTTGCACTGATACCCAGAGGATATACCGCTGTCTTCATTCATGTGATATAACCATGTTTATTATATCACAAATATCATTAGCTGCCAGGCTCTTTTCTGTGCAGTCTAGCTTCTGGTGAAGTTAAGGGCTTTATCTGTTATTTCTGGTAAAACTGTGTTTGAATTCAAAAAGTGATTAGAAATTCTGCAGTGTTCTGTAGGATTCTGGCACATTTTTGAAATAACGATGTGTATTTGAAGTCCTGGGCTGTTTAACTATGGAATTTCATATTTTTGTGAACTTCTATGGTTTGATTTTCAGTTTGTTACTTGAGGGATTAGTGTTTCCAAATAGAACCCCCCCCCCCCCCTGTTGGTGTCTCACCAAGTCAGTCATGTCAAGATTTCTTTCTGAACTTTCAAGGTACAGACTTTGTTTTCTTTTAGGAAATCATTTGTCTCTCACTCTGATTTTGTGGTTTTGAACTTTTAATTATGATGCCAATCTGACAGTATATGTGCATGTTCAAAAAATAAATAAGCAACCAAATATGCTGATGAGATTGATACGATGAAAGATAAATTATTTGAAGATGTTGGGTAACCAGCTCCAATGCAAATTTCTCAGCAACAATCTCTGCTTGTCTTTTTGTGCTTTGGCCTCAACACATCGCTTAAGGTTTCCGAAAAGCACTTTTTTTCCTTTTGTCTTACTGTAGTTTGCAACTGACAGGAACCTAGAGGTAATTATGCATATCATGACATAAGGCATGCCTCTGCTGTCAGCATTACAGTTTCTAATAGGAGATTAGTTTTTTGTATGATAGCACAATTTGGGGGGTACTTTTGCGATTTGTAGGTTGTCTATAATTAGTCGTGCATAGTTCGTGTGGGATTGCTTTACTTGGAGCCCTGATCATTTAGAATTCTGGACATTTAGGTATTAACTCATTGAAACTTGTCAAAACAAGACTCACTGAGACCTGCCATTCTTGAACCTGCTAGTGTGTACCACCTGTCAGGGTATCCCTTTTTGCCCACCTTGTTCCTAGGGACTTTGGTTTCACATTTCTGCTGTACATGTGGTGCCATCTGGCAATTGTTGTTCGTTCACCTTTTGTAACTAATGCTTTGATTTAACCATAGTTTGGAAGTCTAGTTTTATAACTTGTGGAAAGTGCTTTGCATCATTTTGAAATTCCCTAAAGCCTCCCTTTTCATTATTTACATTGAAAATAATTCCTACTTTGTTGAGGGAGCGAAAATTAAGCTTTTATGTTGCTTGGATCTCCTTCTCTTTTCTTTTGCATTTTGACTAAAAGAAATTGTGATGAATGAGAAGTATCCATGTTACATAAAGTAAGAAGCATCTTGACCTACTGCCTGAAAAAAAAAAATTTCGTCCTTCAATTATCCAGTGTGATGTTGTAACATTTATTGGGGACTTCATCATGAACTTTGTTCTACATAACTTTTTGACGATAATGAACATAATTTTTTTTCTTGTAATTATCTGAAAATGCCAGGTTTCTCATTTAAGCTTAGAACAGCATTTTTTTTTTGCAATAAAATGTGATGAGGAGTTAGTTCATTCAAATGTTGATGTGCATTGGTATCAAAAGAGTATGGTGACTGGTACAGGCAGAATGACCACTAATGTGTTGGAGTAGACAACCTCATACCAATAAGAAGTGGGAAGTGAAATGGGTCTGTATATCAACTACTAATTGTCAGTAATTACGACCTTGATGATATATTGTAGTGAAATACCAGTATACAGTATCTTTTTAGGCCTACGTGGAATTGAAAATATTTAAATTTTTGTTTGTTTCTTTTTCTTGACGCATTCAGTTGTGCGCAACAAGTGGGAGTTCTCTAGGTTATGGATTTTCAAGAATCATGTCAAAGTCTGCAAAAGCACCTGTTCCAGAGTCTGAGGAAAACGATACAATAGATGGTACACTGGCTGCAGTTTAATGGGGAAAGTATATAGATGTTAAATTGCTGCAAATGTTTAGCTATTGTATAGGGGTTTAGTAGTCACAATAATAGGAATTAGTTGTCATTTAGCTCCTTGGCCGGGTTATTTTGCATTTTTGTCTGGCAAAAAAGCTCCTCTTTTAATTTTTCTCTGAAAGGAGCAACTTTTGGCAATCTTTTGCATGTCGGAAACTTGATTGTTTTTCAGGGAACATTATATTTTTGAGATTATAGATTTTGCTCCAGTTTTGATTCCCTGGACTATAGAATGCAAACATGTGTAATTTTCATTGTTTTCAGATTGCCTTTTAATAAGCAAGACCCGTTTCTGCTGATGAGGTTGGTGTTATTTTGAGATGCGGAGAACAGTCTAATGGTTGTTAGTGTCCATCTCTTTGGCTTTTTGTCCTCCTGTTTTAGAGTAAATGAACTCGTTGACTTCTGGGACTAAACTGGTCTCGACCCCGGACGGGAAATTAATGTGGTCACTTGCGTAACTTCCCTTTAACGAATTTATAAATGGGATGCACCTGTCGCTAATGTTAAACGTGATTGGTAGTTGACTTTCGCGCTTGTTGACCATATTAACTGAAGAGGTGATTATATGACTATGAATTTAAATAATGTTTTGAAATTTGAAGAAAACATTTCCATTCCTCCGACCAACAGGATGCACTTGACGCCGAAAACTTCTTTTTTCAAATAAAATGTTATCCAGAACATACGGCATAGAAACGGACACACATAAACCTTGTCAGGAACTGTTCATACGCGTGATTTGCATTAAAGCAAAACATGCCATGATCTATAACAAAAGTAGCATTGCCATAAAGATGATCCTATTGTTAGTTGGACTCAGATAGATAATATTAATAATAATCTACAGCTAAAGACACTAATAAAAGAGTCTACCAAACAATTTTCATATTGAGCTTGAAATATCAAGAATTTGAAATCAATATGCACTAGCAACAAAAACAACCAAGAATGAATGAGAAGGTTATCATTACAAAAGAATTCTTCGGCCCCAAGACAAATGAAGACATTCTAACGATCAAGATTAATGCGAGTAGCAAAATGATTTATCTGATCATCCCTTCTCGATTCTGGTGCTCGAAGAATTAATACCTACAAAGTCATGGTAAAAAATGTGAAAGCAGAAAAATTCACTGATTATCTACCCTAATGGCAGCACAGCGTATAGGTAATTCCAGTGTGATTGGAGGATACAATATGTTTGACAATGATCCTTTTCTAGCAAAAGCATCTCCCTAAAATAACAAAGGACTGAGGTAGGGTACAGTATATAACATATAAGAAGAAAAAAAAGCTATACCCTACGATACAGATTAACAAAATAAGTTTACTAGCTACGCTTGACAATGTTTTTTTAGTAGAAGAGTACAACATAAGTCCCCAAAATAGTGAAAGGATTTTGTGTCATGTGAGATTTTTTGGTGGCCACTGCCTAGTAATACGAAAAAAGAGAGCTAGCATGCATCAGAACATATTTATGTCGGTTTCTATCTTACTTGCTGAATTCAATGAGAACCGGTTGGTGTCAGTGTTGTAAAAAACGGAACGCGTTAACGGACGAATGGAGCAATGCTAAGTGACTAATCGCTATGCAACCGATTAATCAAATTTTTACGGACAATATGGCGTTCATATTTTAATATATGAAAATATCAATAATTCCAACAAAAGTCAGTTATTTACACACCGGATAATAATTTTGTTTATTGATTTTATTTTAGAAATTATAAACAGAAATTAATTAGCAAATCCATGGTCTGAAATTCAATTGAGAAATTATAAACAGAAATTAACCATTAGTCATTTTGAAAATATATATATATATATATATAATTTCATGAATATCCAATTGAGTAAAAAATTGAAATCAAATTAAAATTAATGAAGTCTAATTTCTATAAAGTCTTTAATTATCAAAACTAGAGTTCAGTTGAAATATATATAATTTGAATGTAATACAGTATGTAGCCTCAAAAAAAATAATCGGCCGACTCTGTTATATAATAGTTTACCCACCGATTACGATTATCGGCCGACTAATCGGTCTTGGCTGCCTTTTTTATGACACTGGTTGGTGACATAAGAGCACCTAATTATTATTGGCAGCCACAACCAATTTTGAGAGAGAAAGAGACCTTGGGCCGGTCCATAGAGCTCCCCAAGTAGCCAACTCCAAATGAGGCGGATGAATAAGCAGCAGCAAGTTCTACTGCCTTGAGTTGAGATCGACTTTCCTTTTCCTAATAAAATAAGAAGAAATTATATCACAATCAAATGCTGACTTTTTATAAAGTGATCAGTATTTTTAGCCATTAAAAACTACCAAGGGATAATCAACCTTCAGAAGGTCAGCTTGCACCAATAATAAGCCAGCACCTGTATCATGTGAGTTTTGCATACTGTTTTGCACAATAGACTGTAAAACTTTGGTGCATGCTGATGAGGGGCCTGACTCTGACCTGAACAGAGTAGAAAAGAAGAAAAAGGAAAAATGATGAAGACATCAATAAATTTTGCATGATTACACATCAAGGTTTTCAAAATAATCAAAACTAGTTTAACCGAAAACAGCCTTACTATGCATAGTGGTTTAATTCTTAAAGAGAGTGGATAAATACATACATTTTGGCTAAAGAACAACATTCACGAGCTGCAAACCCTCTGATCAGGTATTCTCCGGCCCCACTTGCACAGCAACCAACAGGAAATGTAGCCCCAAATAGATCAGGTTTGCATGAAGCCCAGCACCCACATCCGTACATGGCTGCCAATCCAATTCGTCCATTTACCTATCAATGTTAGAAAATACAAGATCTTTTCTTAAACTAGAAGTAAAAATATTACCTAAAAAGTTCATCAATTTTCTCATCCATTTGGGTCTATTGTTTATTTTAAGTTTATCACAATGACTGATAATCCATCTGTAGCTCAATAGACAATTTAGCACACTTATCCTTGGTAACAGCATTTGATTTACTGCTACGCAGTTAAGATTCACAGGTCAATGTCAAAATGAAATAAGCATTGAAGGTTGCATAGAGTTATCCTGAACAGTATATTCAAAGCTCTGGAAAAGAAAAAAACAAAAAAATTGAGAAGCACACATCTGGAATCACCTTCAATGCAATTCCACCACTTGATGCCCCAGATGCCACATGACCCAAATTATCCACACAAACTACTCCAACTGTATCCATTGTTATATCTTCTTCATTTATACATGCAGTAGAGTCCATATTCTCCATATTAGCGAAATTGGGGGCTTTCTCTGATATAAAACAAAGATGGGGGTATAAAAGGTTGTAGCCTTAACCAATCTTCATGCTAATCATGATACATAACATATAACAAGACCTAATCAAAGAAATCCTTCATATGCATATATATCTGTATCTATCTATATATCTATATATATCTATATCTATCTATATATCTATATATATCTATATCTATCTATCTATCTATCTATATATATATATAGAGAGAGAGAGAGTTTGTTTATTGTGCTTCTTTCAGCCGAAACGCTACCAGTCCAAATTTTAATTTTTCATGCTCAAAATTTTAATTTAAATAGGTCAATAAAATCTTTATATCATAATCTTATATAATACTATTTTTTATCGTGTTTGGAATTAATTTACTATTCATAATGATTTTTGAAAGATAGCCCTAAAATAATAGAAAAATAATAAAATTTGTATGTCAAAAATGCTTACTTTCTAAAAATCATTAAGCATAGTAAACTAATTCCAAACACGATAAAAATTAGTATTCTACAAGATTATAATATAAAGATTTTATTAAGCTACTTAAATTGAAATTTCGAGCATGAAAAATTAAAATTTAGACTAATAGCGTTTCGGCCGAAGTACTACTAGCGTTTCGGCCGAAGTACTACTGGAAGCACAATAGACAAACTCTCTCTCTCTATATATATAGAGAGAGAAAGAGAGAGAGAGAGTGAGTAAAGCTAAGGTGCTCCTAGGAGCACCAAGTCCTTCTGTGTTCTTAACTCAAAACATATCTAATCATATCCAAATTTCGATTTTCTCTCTCAATAAATTCTTTATATCAAAATCTTATGGGATACTAAAAAAATTACTATTTTTTGAGTTTCATAAGTACCTATTTCATATTTTTTAAGATGAACCTAAAATAATAATAAAATAATCAATCTTTGCATATAAAAATAAGTCATTTTAAAAAATCTAAAGCAAGCACTTAAGAAACTCTAAAAATAGAAAAATTATATA
The DNA here is from genome assembly GCA_964058805.1 of Schoenoplectus triqueter. Classification (NCBI taxonomy): domain Eukaryota; kingdom Viridiplantae; phylum Streptophyta; class Magnoliopsida; order Poales; family Cyperaceae; genus Schoenoplectus; species Schoenoplectus triqueter. The sequence goes on along the minus strand of CAXKVV010000123.1, from coordinate 16,056 downwards.
TCCCATAAGATTTTGATACAAAGAATTTATTGAGACACATAAATCGAAATTCAGAGATATTCAGATACATTTTTTAGTTAGGAGCACGGAAAGGCTCCATGCTCCTAGGAATATATTAATTTTACTATATATATATATATATATATAGAGAGAGAGAGAGAGAGAGAGATAGACTATTGTGAAATGCAAACGTTTTCATAATAACTATCTCTCTCTCCCTCTCTCTCTCTCTCTCTATATATATATATATATACATATATATAATTCTAAAGCAATAAGGAAACCTGATCCAGAAGTTGAGGTAGCCTTAGCAAGCATACATTTGTATCTCAACCACTGTTCTTTCGCTCTCTTTGTCACCAACCACTGCTTTTACACCAAAGAAACTATAAGGAAAGATAAACATTATCCTTGATCTTACACCAATCTATTCTAATTGAGGCATTGGAAATAAAGCAAGGTTTTCCGAAATTGTAAAGAAGCCCTTGCACTTCCATATTTTAACAAAATAAATACTTCATTAGCATATTGAAATTTAAGTCCCCTTTGTTGATTGCTTTATTAGCATCATTGATGCCACACACTAGGGAGAAAAATTACTATATAAAATCTATACAACAGCGTGTGACCATCCATATCAGAAACAACACGAGCAAATGCACGCTCAAAAATGAAAATATACTAAAGTTTAAAACCCGTTAAACAGTAAACTAATTTCCCAATAAATCAGGGTCTCTTTGCATCTAACATGGAAAGAATGGTTTTTTATTTTTTTATTTTCATCTAACATGAAAATCTTCTGCTGCTAGAAGATGAGGAACAAAAGGATACCATATTTGCTTCTTGTGTTGTTTCTGGTACATTTAGCCCTTTTGACTTTGCCCAATCACGGGCACCAGTGCCAACCAAAAACCTGATAAAACATACATAATTCAACATATCAATTACTAGTACTGCAGTTGGATATCTTGATTTCACTAATTAGTGAACTACTTCAGAAATATCACAGAAATGTCAGAAGAATAACTTACATTGGAGGTATCCGACCCAGTTTGCAGGACCCAATCATTTGCTCTTTGACCAATAGCATTGCAATTTGGATGGCATTTTTTACACCTGGTCTACAATACAAGCTTTCGGTCAGACCAATGGTTTGCATGAAGAGAGAAACAAGATGGTAAAAGAATAAAAAGATAATTGATCATGCAATTTTGATTTCAGGTACCTCTTACAGATCCAATAGCTCCAAATGTGCCAGTGTAACCATCCATGATGCTCGCATCACATTCTACATGACCCTCCTCTGTCAAATTGGAACCTCTACCAGCATTTGTAATTGGATCATCCTAAATAAGAGAAAAAAGATAACTTTTCTATATTGTTACTTTGATTTTCCCAGGTACAATGGACGTATAATGATTATGTTACAAAAATAGCCAACAAAACCTCCAAAACTTGAACAGCAGCCGCAACAGCATCCAGACTTGTACCATCATCCTAAAAGTTCATAGATTTCATCCATTGAGAGTTCCCACTAAAAGAGTTCAACCACTAACGGGAGACAGAGAAAGTAGACCTTTTGGAGAATTGAAACAGCGGCGAGGCAGGCGCGCTTCATAGCAAGGCGGAAGGCTTTCTCGTTAGAAGGGGAGTGGTATCCCGCTCCCACATGGACTGCCACAAAGTACCTCTTTTTGCTACTACTACTGGTAGGGTTGCTTTCTTCTCCATCCTCTCCCGCCATCTTCTCTCAAGTCTTTCCTTGTCGGCACGAACTCACAATCTTGTGTTTTTGGAAGTTGAAAGGAGCTGAAGCTGAGTGTAGTGAAGATGGAGGTTTTAGGTTTCTACTTTTGGGCCCTGACTGGGCTTAATTTTATCTTTCATAAATTTTCATATACGGAGGGATTGGTATATTTATTCTGGGCTGAAGCACAGCCGGGGTTGAATTATTTTGGATTTTTTATGTACTGATTTAGTGATTTTAATGAAATATAATGGAACAATTGCGACATTGTATGTCACAGCGCAGAAAGAGGTTGATATTGAAATTATAAGACGTTATAAGATTTTTTTTATGATTCCTTATATATGCATAATTACAAAAAAATCAATGTGTTAGAATTCTGGTATGGTCGTGATTGAACTACTAATTATAAATTATGTTATCTTGATCCATACTGTCGATCTTTCAGAGAGACACAACCACCAGACTCATTTAGCCTTTCAGCGATCTTCCTCTAACCCGATGGAGCGATTGAGAGGATCGGCACAGACAGTTTCTTCTCTTATGAAACTCTGTTTAGAAAGAGATGGATCTCTGTTGAGAAACGAAAGGGTGACGGAAAATAGAGAAATGGGAATGGTTTCGAAAACCAACAGTATCCCTATAAATAATGGATGTCCATATAACTGAGAGCAGTTATATCTTAACGGGTCCATATCGGATCCAAAACTCTATTAACGGGTTTGCCGCTTAATCAAAAAAGCTGTCTATAATTGTATTATCCAGAGCCCAATAGCATAATTATATTATTATCAGACTTTATATAATTCAGACTATCACTGAATCATAAAGTCATTAATATACATTCTACACATTAAAGGGTTCATTTCTCATGACATATAATAAACCCAATAGAAAATTTAATCATTTCATTACAGATATAATTTGATAGTCCATTATATAATATATATTTATTACATATAAACCTATACATATTGTAATTAATAATAATTAATTTCAACACCATACATTGTCTCAGGGCTCCCTTTTGACTCAGGGTTCTGTCTGGGATTTTTGGCAATCTTTTCTCAAGCTTCCCTTTAATGATTTATGTTTTGGGGGCATTTTTTTTGGCAGCCCTTTTATGGGCTGTGGAGATCAAGGAATGCTAAAATCTTTAGAACTTCTGTGGGTCTTCTGCTAATTCCTTTTATTTTTTCCATTCTCCATTTATTTTCTTTCTGGACAGGTGGTTCCAGGACTTCTACCAGTGTGCTCCATCAGGCTGTGCATGAGTTGTCTATCACACGAACTACGCCACCTGTGGGTCTAGCAGTTATGCCTGCTTCTGGAATCTGGAGGGATTGCTCCTCAGGCTCCCAATATATCACAAGATGAAGACTTGTTGGATTAGAAAGGGATTTAGGAGTTATATAGGAGTTCAGTTATACCAGTAGTTTCGGGTATTCATCTGGTTGTAATTCAATCCTAGTTTTGTTGCACTAGCTAGGCCTTTGTTGTTGGTTAGTTTTATATTTTGCACTCTGTATGGCTTTGCATACTCCTTGTATGCTGACTTGCAGGGGCGGATCCAATATAATCCAGGGGGGGCACGTGCCCCCCCTGGATTTTGAAAAATAATACTTTTCGGTAATGTTTTCGGTAATTGGCCCCTCCTGAAAATTTTTTTTGCCCCCCCTGAATTGTCTGGTTATTTTTATTGAGAAAAAAATATTTAATACCGTGCATAATGAAATAATTATGCAAAGATATCAAAATATAAAGTTATTTAGTCGAAAACTTTGTTCATCAACTTGATTATCTATTACTTTGAGCTTTATTTTATTATTATTTTAATATATAAAATATTATTATTTAATAAAAAAAATTATTAGTTAAGTATATATATTAAATTATTAATTTTTTATTTAGTACCCGATTAGTTAATGGGTTTGAACCCGATAAGCCATTACAATCCGATAATTGCCCCCCCCCTAATCAAAATTCTAGATCCGCCAATGCTGACTTGGATCTTGTTTTGGCTTTCGAAAAAAGTAATGAAAGCAAGAATCCTTCCAAAATGAGAGGTGGCGTTGAGCTTTATTTCTTTTGCATAGAGAGTTGCGAGAGATTAATAGGAAATCTGGTATAGATCAGAGCTTGAGGTGAATGGCCACTAAATAAAAGATGCTTGTTGCTAGAAAGAAAAAGGATACTTGTTAGGGAGAGGAAATGACATATCTATATATGAGATTTGTGATTGAATGGCCACTCGGCTGTACGCTGATCTTTTCATCTCTATTTTCAAATAGTGAAGTTTGTTAGTTGTTGGTTCTTTGATAGAGTACGACTGAGCTATTTGCAACTTGTATTTTTGCTTTGCTATGGTATTTCTTTTGGTTGCTCTTTTTATAGAGCACTGATGCAGTGCCCCAGCAATATCTCTATTTCACCTACCTCCACCGACACCCGGCCTCGATTACTTCTGTTTCTTAGAGGGTTCTTTTGTTAAAGATGGTTGAGGCTTGGGACAATCACTGCTATGGTGTTAGAAGAATTTTATACTGAAGAGAACTGTGAACAAAAACCAGAACAGAAGATCATATTCATACATCAGCAGTCCGTCAATCTGATTCAATTCTATGAAATCTCATTTCATTTTTTTCATATCTTTTTTGTAATTCTTATCTCACCATTCACAATCCTCCATCCTTCTTACTCTTTTTTCTTTCCACTTTTCATTTGTTTTATTTCATAAGTATTTCCTCTTTCACTTCACTGCTATTGTTTTCCTTCTTTTTTTGCCTTTTTTCCAACTCATTATGCTCAAAAAGTTATTGCAGAAATTTATAGGTCATTTCCTAACATGCTCAGATTAAACAATACGAAATGCTGCGACCAACTTCTCAGAAATGTTGAGACATGTGGGAAGTGGGAACTAAATATAAAATCCCACTATTAACAAAAAAGAAAAGACAAATATCAGAATAGTGTACCTTCTTACTGTTTGCAAATCTGGACACTTCCGGACCCGGCGTTGTTCAAAGATTTCATGCTGGTAAGTAATCAAAAAGATAATGTCATTTTGGAGCAAAATCGCAAGAATCTTCACGGAGAAATAAAAAGTAAGCAATTATTTAACTCTTAATTGATTTATTTTTCTCGATGGGAGGACTGGGGAAAAGATCGAGCTAAAAGCATTTGAAAATTGAAAGAGATGAAAAACAACTCGAGAAAAATAGGACATAAATCTAATAGCTGGAAATTGAAAAATCAGTAGTAAAAGATAGATTTTTGAGAAAAAAATTTGGACCATTTCTCGATTTGTGCGTGTCATCCTTGCGCAGGGGCCATGCTAATCTTCTCTGTATCGTTCCAATTTTATCGGATGTCTCCGAAGAGACAACGCTGGTCTCTCCAGATCTTATAAAAAGCCTTATTTATGAAAGGATTTGTCATTGTGGGACAAATAGCGATTGTGAGTCATGTGCTCCGGAGTGAGATTTCGCTACATAAGCTGGTTCCATGTGAAGTCATCCCGCTTCTTACCTGTAAATAGGGCCCACCGCACTACTAACTGTGATGTTCTGCAAACCACGAACGGACCATGTCCAACTGAGAAAATAATTGCCTTGACAACTTGTATGCATAATGCTTTCTAAATTAGGTGATTTGGTGATAGTATACAAATTATACATATTGCTCCAGTATTGTATGCTTTCAACCGATTAACTCCCAGACGCTGACAAAAACCCATCTCTAATAATTTATTCTAAGGATAAGATAATTGTCCCAAAAATAAATATATGTTCTGTCTCCAGGATAAAAATAGTTTGAAAGTACAAAAACAGTTTTGATAGGTAATTACATTTTTGTGAACTTCAAACACAATTTTCAAGTCTTTTTACAAACACAAAAACTTATGTTCGATCCACGTTATTACATTTTCTTTACTTGTGAGGTCCCACACATTAGATGTGTAGATTTTTAGATATACATTTGGGAAGATAAGAGAAATTGGACGTATATGGCTTTTTAAATCTTTGCTAACTGGATATTACGTACCAATGAAAAAAACGTGCATCCCGTTGTTAATGTAGTATCAAATTTTAGTCTGATGTAGAATCTAAAAAAACCAACGAATAATTAGATGGCATAAGATCGTAACAACAAAATTTGATAAAAGGAGATACGCGATGTTGATACCGTCGTCGATACGAGGTTATTATGCACATTAATACATTATACATATATAGTTATTATGCATGTTAATAATTTTATTATATTATTTGTTTTAGAGAAAGGATCTAATCACTGTATCCATGATGTATATTTATTTATTCATATATAAATTTAAAAATATGAACGTTAGATGTATTCTATATCATATCAATTATATGCAAACTAAAAATTATAAAATTTTAACGTCATTTAAATAGTCATCAAGTAACGAGTCTAAATTATAAAATTTGATCCGCCGATTTTATTAGCACTTGATGCATATATAAATGATATTTTTTTAATACATATATAAGATGATATTTATAAAATATCCCTTCACTTAATTTTATTATTTAAGTATTAAAATAATAGTTATTTGATAATTAATTTAAATGAGACCGATGTGGAACTAAAATGATGGTAATTGAATCCCTTCTGTTTATTTTATATAGTGTTGCCATCATGCACATTAAAATTATTATTATATATTAGCGACATCGACTAAATACTATACAAAATAAAATGGTATAATAAAATCATAAATATACATAATAACTGTATAATTTGTATTAAATGGTGTAATAAAATCGTAAATATACATAATAACTGTATAATTTGCATAACAACTCTATATCTGCATATCGAATTGCGTATCAGAGAAACATTTTATTTGATAAGTGGTACTATCCTCTAACAATTTTGGAATTTTATTAACTTATTATAAATGTGAAATTAAATTTTTTTAGCGTTCGTAAAGTGTACGACAATTTTTCTTTGGAGCGATTTCAGATACTAGCACGAATCTCAAAGCAAGAGTTGAGTTTCGATGTCCCCGCACCGTATCCAGCACACTGATGGTTATGGATCCGGATTACTTCAGAGTTGTTCGATCTACTGATGCAGGAATGAGGAATCTAGCCATGAAGCTATCAAATCAGTTCTTTTTTTGTCAAATTACAAAAAAAAATGTGGAGGACAGCTTATTGTGAAGAGTTATTTATTAATATCAAAATGATCAAAGTCCATGCCCGCAACAGTTTATCAAAACAAATCCTCACGCTAAAATATTTTTTCAATTCATGAATAAGTTACTGAAGTACATAAATTTAGGCTTTACGAAAAATGGACCATGATGGAGGAGGCCGGGAGGTACAAAGGGCTTTGAATTAAAAAATTGGTTCAAAGTCCTCTTTAGCCGTTGATTTTGCATCGAGATTCGTACTTTTAATAAATTCTAAACTTAAAATTCATATTTTCAATAATTATTGCGAATCTCAATGCAAAATCAACGGGTCCAAAGAGTTTTGAACTAACTTTTTGATTCAAAACCCTTTGTACCTCCCCCACCTTATGGAGGCTTCATTTATCATTTTGCTAGGAACAGAGATCGGCACTGTTCAACTGTGTCATCCGGACTGGTAACTGCCAAACAAGGGAAACGGATTAGTGCACTCTCTTTCTACCTTTTACAAAGATTATACTACTTAACAATGGATAATTTTATCCTGATTATGACTTCCCACTGCGACCATATTCTTTTGAGCTCTTTTATCTCATTTTTTTTAAAATAAGGACAAACACTGTCTCACTTTAACAAATTTTATACCTTTTCCAACTGCAGATGGTCACAACTCACAAATAATATCTGAACACATGCATCCATTAAATATTACCTTTTTGCTTCTAGAACAATCACAAGGCCACAGCCACCTGAATGTGTGCAACTGTGCATTCACATAATGCTTTGAAGTGTTTTATGCACTCAAAAGTGGTCTGTGAAGACATAAGATCGGACTATTTCTGGAAGTATACCCGAAAGGTATTTTGTAAATGCAAGAATATAAACAGCTGAATTCAAAACTTCGAGTTGAGGATATTTGAGGACAAGAAGACATGAATGCATGTATCAAGATATCTCTTCTGAATGTGTGCTTCCCAAAGAGAAGCAGAGTTGTCAGATACTTGAAACAAGGATATTGTGTTATCATTCATTGGAAAAACTGGGATAGAAAAAGAATGGGTGCAATGAGTATTGTGTGAATATGAGGTATACCACTGGTAGTTCAACAATTTCATTCAGTAACCAGACGATCTCTACTTTTTGGAACCTTCTTTGTATGTATTTACAGTAATAAAAGCTAACTTGTTTACCTATGTGGCCAACAGTTCGCTCAGATTCATAAATCTCATGGTCATTACCTCCCTGTCAAAAGAAAGGTCAATTAAATTTAGTAAAAATTAAAAAATCAGGAACAGATATCTGAAAACGTTAAAGGATACTAATAGCAAGATAAAAGGGTTGGCTGGTGTCGAGCATGCAGGTAAACATTCTTCTAGCATTCCAGAGAGGCCATTTTTGTGAGGTTAGAATGATAAAAGCAAGTCACTAGATTTGTTCTCCAACGAAAGCATGAGGACCTTGTACCATGAATTTAAGTTTTGTACATCTATATTCAACAATTTTATACTTGCAATTCCTAACCTACAAATTTTCTACTCAGTTCCATAGCTAAAACAAGTTTAAGCTAAAATACCAGAGGAAATTACTATTAATCTTGCATACCCACTGAAATGAACATGTTTATTACTGCTGAATCAAATCAAATAGTTGTCTTGAATTAATTTAGTTCAATTTGAGTTGAGAAAGTAAAGCTTGTTAGGGCTGGTGCAAAAAACATCAACGATGTGCCTTATAATAAAAATAATCTGAAAAGAGGATGTGCTTAGCAAATACATCCAAAAAGAATCCATCTTAGATGATATGCAGCACAGTGCAATTTGCACCCAAAAAAATGCTTTAACTAAACTGCACCGAACATTGTTTCTATGTACAACCAAATAGCAACATGGTTTAATTTCTACAGAAATTAAATAAAATATAAAAGAAAGTAAGCTTTGACTCCACATAACATTATTTCTACAGACAAAACATTTACCTTGTAAGTTTTGTCCCCAAAAAAATGGATTTCTTGAAATTCTTCAAGATATCTCAAGCAATACGTTTTATCCCAACCTTGTGGAAATACCTGAAAATATTAGAGTTATGAGATGTATAACTAATGCTATTACCATTTGGAAAAGAAATCCAACAGCCAGAAGACTACACAGAACTTACATCAAAACTAATTTGTCCTCCGATGGAAAATGTAAAGTTCAGATGTGCAAATTTCTCTCGAAGCACAGAGACCATCTTTGGACGAATGTTATGTACCTAGTAATCATTAGAAAATCTTAACTTCAGGCATTTCAGAAATGTAGCTCATGGTACCAGCTTGTACAGTACAATCACTGTCAAAGTTCAAAGTTCAAAGTTCTGCAGGCTACAATATTAAGGACAACAATGTAGCAACCATCTAATTTAGTTTTCTATATACTCAGGCTCCATGAAATTTGCTGACATGCAGGATATTATTGTACAATTTTACACAAGGAAAATCATATGTACCTTATCATATCTCTCAAAGTCATCTCTTTCTTCTTGACTACAGTTCCTACCAATTGGTGACACATTAATCATCCCACTTCGGAACTCAATAAATGTCCCCCTGAAAGAAAACAGTAATAATATGTTCAACAAATAAAAGAGCTCCTTTTAACAAGCCATACCTATGAAAAGTTACAAAAGTACAAGCTATAATTATTGTACATTTTAACTAGTACTCGACACTTTGTACATGGTGCTATCAATTTCTAATACAGTGGTCACATCAAGGACTAAATAACTATGAGAGAGAGAGTCTTTTTTGTTCATCAAAAATTTTCAACGTATCATCGATATCAATCTATTTTGATGAGTTAATTCAACAACAACAACAAAGCCTTTAGTCCCAGGTGTAGGCTATAAATGAGACCCAATGAGAGTCACCACAACATTTTAATGTTGAATTTAAATGGAAAATAAATGTGACTGATGAATTACATTCAATGATCTTATTTGCAAGTATGTTAAATTAATTTTAAAAAAGAAACTGAAGAAGAGAATGCTGAAGCTTGAACTGACCTTTTAATTGGAATATCCAGGTCAGCAATGTAATGGAGTGTGAAATTTATAAACTCCTGTGAAATGCCATTAATTAGACCTCAACTAGTCTGAAGAGAGCCCCTTACAAGAAATGAAACGAAAAAGAACTTAGAGCAGAAAGTGTACCTTTAGATTTTCATCACCTACGAATGATTTCAAGCTCTGTAAAACATAAAAAACTATATGTTTTATTTAAGCATTACAATGAAACAAGTGGAATTCTTATCCTCTCTGATATAAGTAATAATGCACTGCAAGACATTGGTTTTGTCGAGATCCGTGCTAATCTTAATCCCAAAACAAAGGGTTTCATGGGACTGCATGCTGAAACTTTACCAGCTGGGAGAGGATAAAAATCCATGTTTTAAAGTCTGGTGATGGCAGCCTAAAGACACTACTGGAGAATCCTGGCATGCCAGAAGAAATAACAGGTCCAAATAGATTTTTCTGTATATTGGATAAAATAAGGTACACAACACAAAACATGATATTCTAATTCAGAAAAGATATTATGGTGATTATATTTTGAATGGCCCCAATATTCCTCGTTCAACCCAAGGTCTTAATATGTACAATATTCTACCTAAATTGTGTAACAAATATGCAAGCTTCACAAGAACATACCTCTGTACCAATGAGTTCGCCGTTCTTATGAGCAACAAGCCCATTTTCCGAGAAAACATAATCATAATCATAAATAACTGAAAGAGGAGTAATCAGCTAGAATTAGGCATTCACATAGATACATAGCTCTAGACCTTGCCTATCATAAGGCATAATAAAGATAAAGTCCAGGTTCATCTCATGTAATGAACTCAATTAAACTAAAGCTCAGTGAAAAAATAAAACTAAAAGCACAAACCTGACTTCCCAAGTTGCTCTGAGATCTTGACAAGATCTGAGCCCCCAACAACCCCAACAGTAACAACCTACAATTAGTCACGATATTTGTACTTTTAGATTTATACTTGAACATGATCCATTTGAGCAAAAGCAAATTAAAAAAAATGTTGGAGGTTTAGTACCTCTCTGAGCTCTTTTAAGAATTCAAGCATCTCATTAGTCACCACCTGACAATAGGAAAAATATAAGCTTTGGAGAGTTAAAATTGTAAGACATGAACAGCTGGCACGAAAAAAAATTTATGATTACTTCAAAACAGCAATTCCACTTAGTATCCAGCCCAAAATTTACCCTTCTGCTTCATGTAGATGGCTTATGGTGTCATTGTTACATCTGAATTCCATTGAAATCCTCCAATTGAAAAGTTACAAAATATTTGCATCCAAAAATTCTTCAGATGCCAATGTAGTTACCTTGTCAAGTGTGACTCTTACAGAATGTGTGTTATACTTTTCTTCTTTTTTGAAGAGAACAAACTGACACTGTCAGATCTGGCACCGCAGTTCAGAGACCAGAGCTAAAGCTAAATAAGCACATCAATTCAAATTGGGGCAGGATTGCGATTCAACCAAATTTAGAATGGGACATTTATAATCGAACAAAACATGATAAATCAAAAACCTTGCGAGGAGCAGTGAGGGTGCCATCGACATCAAACAGAGCGATCACACCAGGCTTCCGACCCGCCATAGTCGCCAGACCCTCTGATTGTGATGTGAGGTAGCGTGCTTTGGAGATCCCAGATCTATAAGTACGAGAGGGAGAGGGAAGGGTGGAGTAAGCAAAGGAAGTAAGCAGTTTTGGCGCGGATCTGGAGGTATTGCTTTTTAACCAGTGAAGAAAGGACAGAGTCAAAGGAGGGAGAGGAGCGTGGAGCGCTGAGATTTTTAACCAGTGACATGGCGATTGGCGACTGTTCGGGCTCTTACTTGGCGAGCCCACATAATCTTATATTGGATTCGACGAAATTGTCATTGTTTGAAATATAGAGGAGTTAGTTTAGTACGTTTCGTTACCATTTTAACTGAAATATTAATGAGTTAAATTTAAAATTTTTATGATCATAATCTTAATTTTATATCATAATTTTATAAAATATTAATTTTTATCGTATTTAGAATTAGTTTATTATACTTAATGATTTTTAAAAAATAGCTCTAAAATAATAAAATAATAATAATAATATATATTAAAAAAGCTTATTTTCTAAAAATCATTAAACATAATAAACTAACTTCAACCACGATAAAAATTAGTATACTATAAGATTATCATATAAAGATTTTATTGAACTATCTAAATTAAAATTTTGAGTATGAAAAAATAAAATTTAACTCATTAGTATTTCGATTTAAAATACTAATGAAAATATGCTAGACAAACTCAGATATAGATTACATTGCAATAAAATACCTGATCGAAATACATCCCATCTGATGATGGAAGAAACATATCGTACGACGAACACCGCACAATCATTTGTCCATCTAATGCCAGTCTAAATATTATATTAACAAAATAAAAATTATATATGTTAGTTCACTTAATTCTAAATAATTATATATTAAAATATATTTGTTAAAAATTCTATATATCTAAATTAAAATATATATAATCCTATTAAAGAATATGCATTTTAAAGCATTATAAATAATTGTCTTTATTTGAAGTAAAGAAATTTTTATTTGTTGAAATTAAATACTAGATGTTCAGAGAATAATTAAATAAAAAAGATAAATATTAGAACTGACGAGTCTTTATTTTAAACAAGATGTGCAATTTTATAAATTAAATTAAGAACAGTCCAGAACATTGATATATCAATAAGAACTAGCTTCATACCCGCGTATTGCAGTGGACATTTTTATTCATATACATAAAAAAATAATAAATTATTTTGACAAATGAATACATTTATATTAAAAAATCAAAAATTGCTCGTCTCTATCTTCTAATATATCTTGATGGAAGACATGATTAATATTTCTAAGAGAAAAAAAGATTAAAATTTTTTTTTGATCATCTTCTCTGTTTTTATATAACTATGATAGTCAGTTTATCATGTTTTTTCTTTCTCATTTTTTCAGTTATACAAATGATGTACGTCGTATCATTAATAAAAAATACTTATCAATGAGTAAATTATTCTTTCCGTCAAAAATAAGTAACATGATTGTTATATTCATCTTTAATATTTGCAGGTACTTTTAAATCTGAAATTGTGAGATATATCATCAGAGAGAACTTCTATAAAAGATAAAACAAAAAGGAAATAATTATTATAGACGATCATCCAATAAGATAAGTCAATTTAGGAAACTAGTTATATACCTGTGCGTTGCAGCAGACTCTTTTATTTAAACATTAAAACATTATAAGATAAAAAATTCATATTTATCTAATGTTAAATTATAAATTCACCAAATTATAGAGAAAATCTATAATAAATACTATATTTAATCTTGGATGAGCTTTTTGCACAATATGAGTTAATGATTCATGATTTTTATGGCAAGAAAAGTAAATTATTCTAACATATATTATCACCATTAATTTTTTACCAAATATGCACAAGGTTGCTAAATAAAAATAATAATATTATGGAAATAATAGTATAGAAGGGAAAGAAATGGAGAGAAAGAGGGGATCAATGGACGCGATCACATACGTTCGATCAACCAAAAATAAATATTATTCATCTAATTGAGAGATAAAATGGATATAATAAAAAATTACCATGACAAAAAATGGACCCTCCAGTTCTTAGATGATTTATATAATAGTATAGATAATTACTATAAACACTAAGATGATTAGAAAATCTTTGTCAATTATCAGGAAAGATATAATATCATATTATTTCGGTTGATTGACATCAAATTTTTAATAAAAAAATATTTACCTTTTCAAAAATTATTATTTTCGAATAGAGAGGAAATTAAAAAATTGGAAACGATATCTGCCGCCGAAGTTAATCAAGTTGAATCTCAATCGTTACATGAAAGATAAAATGTGTATTATGAAAGTTTAAATACCATAACAAAAAAATGAACGGCTCCATTGCTTAAATGCTTTATATAATATCTATAAGAATACAAAATTCTTGTTGGCGTAAAGCTAGTAGTGGCCGAAATGATCCAATAACCCGGCCTCAATTTTCTTTTCTGAGAAAGAACCCCAACCTCAATTTTTATGAATCAATTTTTTTATACGGTATCATAAACATTTTATTATGAATCGTTCTTTCTAACATTATATGGGCGGAGCCAACAAGATCGAAGTATATGAGGGGCCAGACAGCCGCAGAGCCATATAAATTTGAGTAGAGTCAATCGTCTACTTTATGAATTTATACAATATACTTTTATCGGGACAAAAAAAATAACATCAATATTCTAATATTCCAGCTTTGTTATCGGTGATAAAATGACAATCAATGTTAGAAATCTTAGATCTTAAACATATATGATACGTAGCAAACAGGAACAAATACTATAATTTTTATTTTACTTCATCTCAAGAAACAAACTTATTTTTAATCCCTATACATACGGTACTAAATTTTATTATCATATCATCGAATGATTTGAAATTTCTAGAGTTAATTCTTAATACATGCGTCATTTCTTGGTCATAATAAGCAAGTGTTTTAAAAAAAGAAAAAAGAATAGATGTTTAAACTGATAAATTAAATATTTATACCTTTAAATAGAAGAAATTCATTCTAATTATTTAATCTTCATTAGTTAAGTTCCAGTTCCATATTACATTGTGTGATTTTTTCAATGTAATTATTTTTCTTTGGATCAAGAAAAAGACTGACTCTGGTTGAAGGCAAAGAGATAAAGAGGTCAATAAAGTTGGCTGTGGTGTAACACGAAGTTTTAAGTTCATGAAATTCAATCTTGGCAAATATTAAATCAAATATAAAAATAATACTTTTCAATTGAACTATTGTAGCTGTGAATAAGAATGAAATCAGTGGGATATTAACTGATTTGAGAGTAAATATTTCTATTAGGAAATACGATTTCATTAGAGAAGGCCGGTTAAGTACATATTTCTTAAAATCATCTAAAAGAAATATACTTGATTAGGGCCGCAAACAAAATAAATTCAATCGAACTATCTAGTATTTAAATTTATTTTGAAATTTAATTGAACTAGTTTGATTTAAAATAGATAGTCAATTTCAAGTTAAAATGAGAGCTTAAAATTTAATTTGTTTAAATTCAAAGTATTTTGATTTGATTTGTAATGGTTGAAAATTGAATGTGTGAAGTTTGATATTAGAACGTTTTCCTCTTCCTTTAATATTGGATCCTTCATCATGCTATGTTTGACCTTCAATTCATGAGCTTAGTTTATTCACCGTTCTAAATCATGCACATGTTAATATTTCTTTGGAGGTCCGTAAATTTTATCCCAACTAATTGAAGGTCTGTGTCATCAGATAAAACTAGAATTAGATAACATAGATTCTAAAATCAAGTATTTTCTTAGATGTCAGACGGTCTAAACATCATCAAGATTCGAATCATTAGTTCGTGAACCAATTTTGAATGAACTATTTAGAGTTTGAATTTAATTTGTATCCAATTCGAATCAAATTGATTCGATTTGAAATAATTTTAAATTGAAATCAAACATATTTATTATAAACTTTTTTCAGCATCCCATTAGATATCTGTTTAAACAAAATTCTGACAATTATTTATTTATCAACTAAGAATATATAAATGTTAATTTAGAAAATATTAAGATTTTCTGTATAAAAATGTAAAGAAAAAATATAACTTTAATTAATTAACCTTGTATATCCTTAACTAATAAATTGGGATTTTATGGAAATAAATCACTGACCTCACAATAGACAACACTCGTCACAGTCAGACCTTGTTTGTTTTCTCTCGACATCATGAAAATCAATTTACTTGGGCGAGGGATTTGACCAAACGTTTTATGGATTCTCAAAAGAGAAGCACAGTAGTCTCTCTATCTTAAAAAGGAGCTGAGGACTGAATTAATTCAGTTGTTTTGGATTTTTTAAGACGTGAATTTTCCGAAATACCCTTTAAATACATCAGATCACTCATTAACTAGTTAGATGTTGATCAAGTCTAAGTTTTTACTCTCCGGTTCGTTTCATTTTTTCGCTGGTTCTCTGGTTCGCTCGTTTGTCGAT
>CAXKVV010000122.1:0-44173 GCA_964058805.1 Schoenoplectus triqueter | reverse complement strand
ATTAGCCCAGCACTTGCTCAGCAAAAAAAAAACAGTTTGTACCCAGGATTATTGTTGTCCTCAAGTTGCACGCAGAGTTATCTTGATCAAATCTCAGCCCTTGATTAATCCATTTAATTTATTTTATCTTCTCTGAATTTATTTTAATAGCTTCACTTATCCAAAAATCATAAAATTTTCATAAAAAATCTCTAAATTCATGATGATCACTCCTGTATTTTTTAATTCTATTTTTGCCCCTGCCTCCTTGAATTAAAAATTCATTTTCCAAGAAAACCTTATTTTTCTCTCTGAATAAATCTCAGATTTCAATTATAGCTCAGTATCTCTATCAAATAAAATTCTTTTGCAGAAATCACCCTAATTAAACATCAATTTAGACTTATATTTATGCTTATTAAGGTTTGACTTGATCAACAGTTGATTATATTTCAACAATTGATATAAATTTAGACTTGACCAGATGTTTGCAACTTTGGCATCTGATCAGTCTTATGAAATTAACTTTCGATTCATGTTCATGAGGGTGACTTAGTCAAAAGTTAATTACTTGTTAATAATTGTCATAAATCATGGCATGGTCAGGTGGTTGCTCACAGCTTTGGCACCTGGTCAGCCTTGGAAGCAACATCACATTTGAGATTTCTTGCAATTGGTTGTATCAAAATACTGGCTTGCCATTGACACAGTCCTTGCTGTATAAAAATTATACTGCTCCAATTCTTAGGGTTTGCTCTGAAGTTTGCTGCTTAGGGTTTAACCTTGACTTTCTTGATGTCTGTCACTGAGGTGTGGGGCCCACTTGTCAGTGAAAAATGATCAAATGGATGACCCCTCTGGAGATTTCTCTCTCTTGAATCTCCTGAGGGTCATCCATCTCGAATGAACAGCAGATGGTAGGGTATTTATATATTTGCTTTGCACTTAGGATTTCCTTGTGGGATCAATGCTTAACCTTTGTTCCGGATTGATTAGGTTTAGTGAACATGCTAGGTTTATGCCGTTAGAGCTGTTTGCAAGGGACTGTCAGGTGAGTCCTACTTGTCAGAGAAAATGTGATCACATGGCTGACACCCAAGAGATCTCTCTTCTCTCTCTTGAGTCTCTTGACTGTCACCCACGCCGAGTGGGTAGTGAATGCTGAGGTATTTATACCTTTGTCTCTCACCCTAATATTTTCTTGTGGGACAAATTAATTTGTTCTGGGGTTCATTAGCAATTTTCTGGCCGGTGGCCCCTCTCTTTCCTTTCCTTTTTTTTCTCTTCTTATGATTTATTACTGATAATTGATTTTTAACTATTCAGCTGCTTTATCTTTAAGATTTTTCAAGGGTAAACAGCGGGCTCGGAGGCAGTTGCCGTTTTTTGGTATAAGAGAGAACAAATTTTACAGATACGATAAGAGTAGCAGCGAGGAGAATGGTCTTAAAATCAAAGGCAAGCATTTTGAAATGACTATTAATTGATGGTCACAATACAAACGCAAGAAAGAGTGTGGGTTATATTTGAGTAAATGATGGACTGTGGGAGGTTCTAGTCTTTTTTTTTAGAATATGTGGGAGGTTTCAGTCTTACAATTGAATAAGATTGTAGTGTTTTGGAGGAAAGCTAGCACAGTGGGTACAAATATATATAGGGGAGGGGATCCGTTTACAATGGGTTAACTTGACAATTTTGATGATGACCTTCTTAATAAATATCAAAAAAAAAATCTTAAAAATGGAAAAAAAATCTATAGATATATTTTTCTATCTATAGATTAATGATTATTTAAATTTTATGCAATTTCATTATCGTTTAATAGTCCATCAAAATCTATCAAAATATTCTATAATATGCAACGGTTCAAATTTAATAATTTTTGATAGACTATCAAATGATAATAAAATTTGAATGACCATCAATCTATAGGTAGAAAAACACATCTATAAATATTTTTCAATTTTTAAGATTTTTTTATACTTATTAAGAAGGCAGATTGTCAAGTTAACCCATTGTCAACCGATCTCTACCCTTATATATTATATTTTCGAATGTACTAGTTAAATGTTGACGGTCGGAATTTGATCCACTTTTGTTGAATAATACTTTGCTAACTACATAGCATTATATTTACTTTACCAGACAAACCCTGAAAAACAAGACTCTTTATTGCTTTTGAGGGTTTGTTTGGTCTTAAATTTAATTTTGCAAAATGTGAGACCCAATATTTCCACTAGTAGCTCAAGTTGGCAGAGACAAAAAAATTTGAAATGGGGATCAATTATTAATCAATTTTTTATATTTATATAATCATAATGAAATAAAAAGCAAATTACAATTATGGGGTTATAATGGAAATAATATGTATTTTTGTGAGGTTTAAATATAATTTTTCTTAACAAAATGTTAGATAATATGAAAAATACCACATAAATTTGTGCATTTTCAATATCAAATGGGGGACATTGAACCCCATTTGTAAAATATAGATCCGCCACTGCAAGTTGTAGCTAACTAGAACGGTCTATAAGAAATCATGGGTTCACACCCTCATAAACACAAAATGAGATTTATGTGTTAGACTCTCATCTTTGTCTAAAAAAAAATTCATAGTTTTGATGATACTTCAGTGTATTGACTAACTGAGAAGTTTGCTAAATTTTGATCACTCTTACAAACTACTGAATATCAATAAGGCCACGTTGTCAACAAAAATAAATTTAAAATAAATTTATACTACTAAATATCAGTTAGTCGTGCTATTATGTGTAAGTTTCGTATAATATTTTGCCTTAATTTGGTCCACAAATTGTTGTGACATGACATTTGGTTTGAACCGTTCAGATCCCATGCTACTTAATGTAATGAGGTCCACTATAATTAAGTCAATACGGGATAAAAGCTTCTAAATTTTACCCTTTAATCAAGGTTCACACAAAGAACGTCAGTTGCGTAGATGAATTTTGTTCGAAAGTTTGTTTTGTTTGATCAGACCACTCGTTTTAGATGGGCATTTACACGTTTTCGACGTAGAAAGGTTGAAATGAGAATGACATTACTCCATTACTTTCTTTTCTAAATAAATAGAGAAGAAAAATTTTAAGCACGTAATAATCGTGGAGCAAATCGCTATCATAAAACATTCACTAAATTGCAATTTTTTTTTCCTTTGCAGAGCATTGGTCCTCAAAATCTGACCAGTCTCCATTTTCTATTGTCATTATTCTAGAGATGGCAAAAATCAAATCTTTTGTAACAACAATCCTTTAGACTGATTAATCGTCCGATTAGTTAGAAATGATGATTAAATCATCATGTATAGTGTATTTTGAGAGTGATTCGCAGTTTTAAATGATTAATTGGCCATTAAATCTGATTAATCATCCAATTAATTTCTCAGATTCACTATATTACTTATTTAGACCATAGCTCCTTTATGCGAAATCTGATTTTGATGATTCAAGATTTTACCAAAACTAGATTTCAAGCATTAAGTTTTTTGAATTTGGCATTGATTATAATTTCATAATTAATTCAATTTGACTAATTAATTTTTACAATATTTTATGCATAATACATGTCACGAAGAAGAAGTATTTATATTATCATTTTTTCCTATTTAACTACTAGGGTACCCCCAACGTTGCAGCGGAATCCTCTTATTTTTTTTTTGAAAAAATATTGTTTGTACCGTTAGAATCAATCCATCAATTAACAATTCCCTAAATTCAAATTACCTCTTGCTTAATTTCCTAAATTCAAATTGCTCTCTTATGTACACACAAAGAAAACAAATTGAAAAATAATTTTAAGCTATTTATAGAAATGACAAAAAAAATTGTTGCTCGCTTTAGTCAAATTGCAAAAATGGGGCATTGATATAAATACTCATGTATAATCAATAAAACTTAGTTTTCAATTTGATCTGACAAATAGAATAATTTTGAATTAAAAGTAAATTTCACAATTAAACATAAATCAGTCAATTTGTCCATTTAAACATATTGCTTATTGACAACAACAGCTTTAATGATCCTTGTTTGCATGACTCATCCTTACCAAACAATAATAACTTGTTCTGTAAAAGAGCAAATAATTTTAGTACTGCTATAGAACTACAGTCAACATAAGAAAAAATTTGGCAAATAAAAAAAAAGTAGTAAAAATAATGATCCTAAAAGGTCTCCAAAATTAGTAGTAATAAAAAATGATCTAGTAACTCAATTGATGGCTAACTAAAATGGTCTCCAAAAAAAACCTGGTTCAAACCCTTATAAACACAAAATGAAATGTGTGAGCTAAACTTTTATCTTTCTCTACAAAAACTAACTAACATTGCAAATAATATATATACCAGTAAATTAATATTATTAAAAATAAGAGTGAGAACTATGAAATTTCAAATATACGAATGACAGCACGCACTGGAAGTGGCGTTGAGACCAAACACGCCACTGGTAGTGGCGCGTTTGCCTATTATATAAAACAAACACGCAGATGCTCATCTGCGCGTTCGGTGAAGAGAAAAAAAGAGAGAAAGAGAAAGAAAGAAGAGGAAGAAAGAGGAGACAGGTTCGGTGAAGAGAAAAAAAAGAGAGAAAAAGAAAGAAAGAAAGAGAAGAGAAAGAGGAGAGAGAGGAAGAAAGAGAAGAGAAGAAGAGAAGGAAAAGAAGAAGAAAAGAGAATGTACGGGATCAGATAGTGTTTGACATATTATTAGATATTGCTATCGAAAGTAAATTTTATTTATTTAAATAATTAAAGTTGAAATATAAATTATAGATTAATTATAAAATTATTTAATTATAGATTAATTATTAATTAATTATGTAGATTAAATTATATAATTATTTAATTATAATTTAATTGTAGATTAATTGTATATTTAATTATAAAATTATTTAATTATAGATTAAATTGTGTAATTGTAATTTATAATTATTTATTATTTATTTATGTAGATTTATTTTATAATTAATTAATTATAGATTAATTATAATTTAATTATAGATTAATTATTGATTTAATTGTAGAATAATATATATTTAATTAGGATTTAATTATAGAATAGATTAATAACTTTTATTTATAGATTAATTTTTTAATATAATTTAATTGTAGAATAAATTAGTTTTTAATTATAGAATAGATTATATAAAGTAATTTCAAATTAAATATGAATTAATTATAAATTAATTATAAAATAATTATGAAATAATTTTTGTAATAGATAATGGCAGGCGAGCAATGAAATGTAAATGTCGTCATTTATCTACCTGATGACAAGCATCAGACACACTATAGTCAGGCAGAGGTACATTATATTTAAAATAATAATAATAAAATACATATATATGAGAAGCTAATTATGAAATAAAAATTACAGAAAGATGAGAATGTCATTCGTTTTCGCACTCACCGCCCGATAATACCATATATCTCGCACATTCAGTGTAGGTTGCGGAGTATGAGATTTTTTTCATCTCGCTAGACTGCCTGAGATTTATGTTCAAGAAGCGGAGACCCATAACTTGAAAATTGATACGGGTTTATTGAGTGCGTTAATAGAGTTTTGGAGGCCAGAAACTCACACGTTTCACTTCAATTTTGGCGAGATGACCATGACTCTAGAGGTAAATAGTCAAATATTATTAATTTTATTACAGTATTAAAAAAATTATAGTAATGAATATTTTTTTAGGACGTCACATGTCTGTGAGGTTTATCCACCATTAGTGAGCCAGTGACAGGATATACTGACGGAGATTTCTCAGCATACATCCGTCAGTTATTTGGGCATGATAATATTGATCATTCTGCAAGGATGGGAGAATATAGTGACGATTTGTCTAATATTTTTCCAAACTGATTGCATATTTTCTGTTCCAGACGTTTTCCCACAAACTGACAGAATGCTTTTGAATCTGAGAGTTGCATGTGCTAGATGATTGCCATTTTTCATTCATTGCCATCATTAATGAGTCCCCATAGAAAATCATGCAATGTGAAAAATTCCGAGTTGCATGTGCTAGATGCTTACCATTTTTCATTCATTGCCATCATTAATGAGTCCCCAAAGAAAATCATGCAATGTGAAAAATTCACAATATGCAAAAAAAAAAAAAAAAAATCAAATGCCTGATTAATTTCCTTAACTGTGGAAATTGATAATACATCTCACACATTAATATACTCTGCCGTTTATTAATTTGAAATTAAAATAACAAGTAAATATTACTAATGATCCTCTCAACTAATTAAATCTCCAACACCAATGCTCACAGCAAATAGAGAAAAATTAGCTGACATGGGGGAATCATAACCCAGAAAGAACCTTGATCATATTTTCTCGCGGGCAATACATTGCTTCGAGTGGGATAGCTTTACGAAGTGTGAGACCAGAACCTTCAGTTAAGTCTACCAGTTCATCCCCTATCCGTTTCCAGTCAAAACACTGAATCATAGTTCCCAGTATCAACCCAACTTCTCGCATTGCAAGGCCTTCTCCTGGGCACTTTCTTCTACCCATCCCGAATGGTACCATCCACAAATTTTCTGTCTTCTTGTTTGCAAACCTCTCAGGCATGAATTTTGAAGGTTGATCCCATTTGTCCGGATCTCTGTGGATCTGGTATGCATTGACCAGTATCATCGTTCCAGATGGGATGTTGTAGCCACCAATTATGATATCTTCACGTGATTGATGAGGCAAAAGAAGTGGGCCGCCCGGGTAAAGTCGGAGTACCTCATTCAGAATGCATTGAAGATACGGGAGATGCGTCATGTCTGACTCCTTTATCAATCGCTCGTTTCCGACATGCTCATCAATTTCAGCTGTCGCCTTCTTTAGTACTTCTGGGTTGTTCAGTAGGCTGGTCATCGCCCATTCCACAGTATTGGCAGATGTATCCGTTCCAGCTAGTAACATGCTCTGAATTTAATAGGACAAGCAAAAGTATCATTAAACCAAGATATGCCTTTTAAAAAAAAAAATCTGGTGTACATCTAACTTAAATTCGTATGATACCTTTTTTTAGAATTATTTCTGAAATTCAAAACTTAAATTCGTATCTATGTTTCTAATGATTTTGATAGAATGTATATCAAATTTAAAATAATTCCGAGATAAATTAATCATATATCACAATGTTGTTGAAATTCTATCGTTAACATTCTAAAATTAAATGATTTGAGGCAAAATCTTCTTCAATCATTAGAAATATATCAATGATTTTGAAATTTTCATTTGAGGATTTTTTTTTTCAAAAAGATATATCGTAAACATTAGATGTACCAAAAACGTTAGATACATACTTACTCTTAAAAAAATAGATAGTGTAGTTATTTGTTATAATTTGTTTATTTATTTTTCTGCTTGTTTCCAAGAGTTATGAATATTAAATGAGCTTCAAAAGTATAACAACTGAACGGTTAACTAACATACCATGCAGATGCTTTCAATTTTTGAGTCACTATATCCCTCTGGATCTTTCTCCTGCAATTCAAGTAAATGAGCAATCATTGTTTTCCTTGTTTCAGCCCAATTTCTCCTATGTTCTTCAATTAGTTTCACCACCATCTCCTTCTGTTGCTTTGCTATATTCAACTTTTTCTTTAATACTCCGTTCAGGTCTATAAACCCAAGAAATGGTAGAAAGTCTTCGATGTTGGAGGCTCCGTTCACGGTGAAGTACTCCTCCACTGACTCCCGGTATCGTATGGTCTCCTCCATGTCCTCTAAATTATCTCCATAGAACCTCTTGCCCGCTATCATCGTCATCAACACATTAAGTGACAGTCGGAACAAACTTGTTTTCAACTCTAGTTTTTTCAGTCCGTCCATTTCCTTTGTTCCAATAGAAGCCGTCCAAGCCTTGAAGAGTTGGCGGGCCATGTCTTCGACCTCTCGAGCTCGAACATCTGACGAGGCATGTAAACTTTGAGCAGAGAGGAGCTCCACTGCTGAAATCCTCCTGATATCACGCAAGAAGGGACCATAGTTGATGTCGCCTATTCCAATGATTAGTCTGTTGCTGCGTATGGTAGACGGAAATTGGGGTCTGTCTGCCAAGGCCAAGTCATGTGTGGTGAAGCACTCTTCCACAAGTGAGCGAGAAGATATGACGATGACTGGGCGAGAGCCGAAGCGAAGAAAGGTGATAGGGCCATATCTTTGGGATATGCTGGCCAGGGTCTGGTGGAGGGGCTTTTTGAAAAGATGGAGGTGGCCGATGAAAGGGAGTGCTGGCGGGCTCGGAGGCAGTTGCCGTTTTTTGGTATAAGAGAGAACAAATTTTACAGATACGATAAGAGTAGCTGCGAGGAGAATGGTTTTAAAATCGAAGGCAAGCATTTTGAAATGACAATTAATTGATGATCACAATACAAACGCAAGGAGTGTGGGTTATATATATTTGAGCAAATGATGGACCGTGGAGGTTTTAGTCCTTTCTTTTTCTTTTTTTAATATGTGGGAGGTTTCAGTCTTACAATTGAATTTGAATAAGGTTGTAGTGTTTTGGACGAAAGCTAGCGCAGCGGGCACATATTATAAAATACTTTCGAATGTATAATTAAATGTTGACGGTCGGAATTTGATCCGGGGATTAATTAAAATGTGATTCCTGTTTTTTGTATGCAAGATCAATTCGAAAGGTCATTTTTCGATGATTTTAGTATTTTTCTATTATTTTATGATTATTTTCCAAAATTATTAAAAATAGTGAAATAATTTTAAAAAGATTTTGATATAAAATTTTATAGAGCTCCTTTATTAACATTTCAAGCATAAAATTAAAATTCTAATGTAAAATCCACTTTGGTTGCTGTGCTAACTAGATAGCATTATATTTACTTGACCGGACAAACCCCAAAAAATAATGACTCTTTATTGCTTTTGAGGGTTTGTTTGGTCTTAAATTTAATTCTGCAAATTATGTACTTATTCCACTTAATATTTCGTTTAGCACTGCACAAATTATCCACATATATTTGAATGTATCACTACACTTGAAGGTTACGTCTACGAAAATTTGGATGAATTTGATATAAAAGATTCAATCTCGTTTTATAGTTTTAGAAAGACAAATTTTTATTTCTAGGAGAGGATTGTTTTATTAAATTCATCCGTCCTCTATACCATTATATTATCTTTCTCTGTATAAAATATGCAGTTGGTGTCTTACTAAGATTGACAAGATTCATAGGGACCTTCTTTGGGCAGGGATGGATAAGGGTCAGAAAAGAAATATGGCTTTAGTTAGATGGTCAGTTATCTGTTCACCTAAACAATTTAAGGGTTTAGCAGTCACGAACTTAATATATATGAATAGAACCTCACTGTTAAAATGGTGGTGAAGATTTTCTGTTGATTCGGATCAGTTGTTGTTGAAATCCATTTTAATTCTTAAATATCATTACAAGACTTCTAGGCATCTGTCTCCATTTTGGAAATCTGTTATCTCATTACTTCCTTTTGTGCGAGTTAATATGAAACGGTTGGTTTGGGATGGTACTTCAATCTTGTTTTGGTTCGGTGATATTCTATTTTTTTTTGTATTCTCTAATCTATTTGCAAAGGTTAAATCGCCTGAGATGGTTACACTGACACAAGTTTGGAATTTTGATAATAGTACAATACCATTAACATGAGGGGCCAATTTAAGACTAAGGAGTGAGAAAACTGAGGTTATATCTGTCTTGCGATCTTTCTCAGTTAATTTTTTGAGTCAAGATATTGCTATTTGGTCTTTGAGTTCCACCGGGTTGAATACTGTACGGTCAATGTACTTATTTTTTATGCATAGTGGGCTTCAAAACTCATCTTTGTTATATTTATGAGACTTACATTTACCTCTAAAATTAAAGCGAGGATTTTGTGCGGCTAAAAATAAATGAACTGAGGAACACAAGTCACAAGGGTACTGTTGCCGTAAAGAGACATCATATTTCTTTCTATACTTCGGGAAGAATCTTACTGGTAACAACAGCAGTTTATTTATTTAAGGGTAACAACAGAGTCTCATTTGCCTAACTCCCCTCTACTGTTTGTACCATAGTAAGCCTCAGCCTACTGCACAGGGGTTTTGGTTTTCACATACCTATACTCTGTGACAGGGACGTGCCAGCATACCAGTATACCCATCATCTGAGCCAGGCTACCCCATCAAGTATCAACTCAAAAGGAACCTTGCATCAAAAACCCCTCACCATACTAAACATGTAATTCCAGGGATAGACACAAACAACTAGCTGTGACGCTGGCCACCCTCTTATTCCTTTATGAAGCCGGCACAATTAATGCATGGTTTCAAGCGAAAATTACATTTTTTTTTTGAGAAGTCCACAGCTGGCAACACAAAAAGAATATTACATTATGCTATCGACAATTTAATTTGCGCACTCAAACCACAAGTCTGCAAGTAAAACTGTCAGGGCGGAGCTGGCCTACAAAACAGGGTCAATTTTTTTTAATAAATATAATATTATAATTATTTTGAAATTTAAATACATTTCTTTTTAGTGGTGTACTTAAATATTTTTTTTAAAGCAGAGCATATTTTATAATTTTTTTAAGAATTAAGCATATTTTTCAAAATTCTTTAAAATCACAAGACTATTTTTGAAAAAAGCTTTTAGTGGTCAGCAAACCCCGATAAGTCCGTACTTAATTATCCAATTAATACAAACTAGTAACTTGTTGTTATATACTTTCTGTATGTAAATTTGCTACATTAGTTGAGCTATTTTTTTGATTTATTCTGAAATATTTAATTTTTGGTAAGCTGTCCTCATCGACTCCTGACTCCACATTATTATGTAGATATTTCGTTAGAGTTTAGAACCGGTTATTTCAAATAACCGGTTCTAAAGGTTAGAATTTAGAATCGGTTATTTGAAATAATCGGTTTTAAATACCCCATTTAGCACCTCCTCTTAGCGTCGGTTTTTAAAACATTTAGCACCGCATAGTTTTAGAACCGGTTGTATAACCGGTGTTAAATGATGTGTTTTCACAAGTGCTAATAAATACCCTAAAAATGATACTAAATAACGGGTTGCAAGCGCACAACCTACCGTTGAGTATATTATCGGGTGTCGAATCCACAAGGAACGGGATTTAAATACCAAATTTATTTCTTTTAATTAGCTAAGCAACCAATTTTAGATTTTTAGAAAATAAAGGACTAAATTCTAAGATTGATTAATTGAAATGATAAAATACGAGAAATTGAATATTTTTGGTATTCTTGGGATTTCGGCGTACAAATTACTAGAGGTTGTTGGTATTCATTTAATTGATGTTACACTCTTATATTTTCTTTGTGGGTTTCTAATCCAATGGTAGTATTTATCCACCGTCGTGGCTTCGTACCGTACTCAATTTACTTAAACACCCGCTTTCGCGGCGCATTCTCCTAAACTAAGTCCATTAAGTTTCATGATTAGCCTAAACATATTTTAGTAATTTACTTTCTCCTTTCGGTACTTCAATAAATCATTCAAACAAATTTAAGTGTCCCCATTAGAAACGGGTTTCTCCTTTCGGTCCTTCACCTATTCCTACGTTGTCTTATGTTATCGGGTCTCAAATTATTATCTTTCGATCTAACAATTCAAGTCCTAAGTTTAAACCATTTATGTGACTAAGCTATTCAATTAAATCAACTCATATTATACAAGTAGTTTAGCAATTCAAATCACAAGACAAACAAAGATCAAATAAAAGTAATAATGCCAATTAAATTAAACCAACAACATAGTAATTTGTTACATGCCTAATCCTAAGAAAATTTATTTAGCCAAGCATGGCTTTAAGAGTACAACGGTTCAGTTTTGAATCCATTACAATGGATAAAAGAGAGTTAAAGAGAAAAGAATGATAAAACCCAATTGAAGCCCAAGTTCTCCAATGTCTCCACTTCTTCTCTGGTCTGAAACCTTGCTCCTCTTCTTTTCGAATTTTCTGTCTTTTTTTTCCAGAACCGAATCTCTCCCAGAGAGAGAGAGAGAGAGGGAGGGTGCCCCTGCTGGACCCAAAATTTCCTTTTTGTTTCCTGTGAGAGAATTTTCCTTCTTTGGTTTTCCTCCTATGGAATCCCCTAGATTTTCTCCCTAAATTTCAGCAATTAATTCTCTCTTTCACCTCCTCTTTCCAACCAAAAGGTAAATCTCTTTCCTTTTCTCTCTTTAATCTCCTTTAATTACTGCATTTAATCTCTGCTAAATCATAGATGAGATCTCCAGATTTTCCTTCATGTGTACAGCTGTTTCCTTGCTCAATTCGTATCTGGTAGCTGCTCTCTGCCAAGAGTCTCGCTGAGAGTCTTGGCAGAGCCAAATTCTGTTCTGATTTCTCCAGGAATTTCTGAAAATTATCAAAACCAAAAAATACGGCAGTAACAAGTTCTAGAGATAAAACACAGGCTAAAATAAGTATGATTCAGATAAATTGAGTGAATTATCATATTAAACCTTGTGCAAATATTATATAAAATGGGCACCTATCACTAAATCCTTTATATAACCGGTTCTAAAATATTTTTTGTGGTAGTGATAATTTTTGCAATTTCTGTTATTCTATTAATTGTAAGTTCCCAATGTATATAAGGGGTTTGAATTGGCTTGCTTTCCACACAACTAATTGTGCGAATTAGTTCCATCTACTCTCTTGAGAGTAATTGATTCAGAGTATGGCAAAGAAAAATGGTTCGCTCTTGCTTCTCCTTCAATTGCTTATTGGAGTTCTAACAACAATCCCCACAAGTACTCTTCTCTTGATCTATCTATAATTAACCTATCTTTAATTTAATTCCGCTATCTAACTAAATATATATTTATATGTTTATTTATTTCTACAAACATATACCACGTACGAAAGCCCATAACAAATACTAATATTAAGCATGTATTTTTTTTTTTGTAAATATTTATCCCTTTTTCGCTTACAAAGAAAACTATCCTCAAATCAGTCTGGACTATGCATTGTTCATTGCTTCTAGTGCACTGGTTTCTGATCCCCCATACCAGTACCAAAATCTCTTTGATGCAATGGTTGATTCGGTTTACTACGCCTTGGAGAAGGCCGGAGGTTCCCAAGTTGATGTTGTTGTGTCAGAGAGCGGCTGGCCATCAGACGGTGACAGGAGAGTTGGCACAACTGTGGAAAATGCAAAGACATACAACCAGAATTTGATTAAGCATGTTGCTAATGGCACACCAAAGAGGAAAGGAAATCTGGAGACCTATATTTTTGCAATGTTCAATGAAAACCAAAAGCAAGGTGATGAGTTGGAGACGCATTTTGGGTTGTTTTACCCAGACAAGTCACCTGTTTATGACATGTTCGAATTCAATTAATCAAATCAGAAATTAAATTAAGCTATAATTCTCTACAAATGGAAATAATTGATTTTATTATTGAAATTGTATTCTGTCTTATATGGCCTGTTAGATCACATTTGAGAAAATAAGTGAAACTAACACTAATATATAATAATCTTTAGTGATTACAAATAATTAATTGTAGCAAATATCTTTCTTTTGCTGCGACGTTGGCTTGTTTGCCATATTTTTGTTCATTTCTTTCTCTTTGCCAACGTCCGAGTACTTGCATGCACATGATTGATGTACGATTAGCTTTGCAAAAAGGAGAAAGCAGCTTGATTAATTAATGTTACAGCGCCAGCTGCTTATTCAAATTATCCTATCTATTTCAGCAAGTGCTAGTTGACTTGGGCTGCATGCGTATCACATTAAAAAACATATATATATATATATGCAATAGAAATACATTCATCTCAAAAAGCGAGTGACGTACGCAAAATTGTCGAAACTAAAAGGTTCAAAAAGGAAAAAGAAAATTCTACAAACTAAACCGTATGACCGATTCAACTTATTATACATAAATGATCAAATCATTTAAAAATTTGATAGTTTGTATATAGAAAAAGGAGAGCTCATTGAAAAATACCATCATTAATATTGTTATTGTTATGAATTTTATTATTCAAGTTAAAGAATTATTATTTATGTTTTTTGATGTTATCATGCACTCTATTTTGCATAACACTTTATTATTTGACTTATATAATGATTATTATACAAATTAGTTATATTTTAATTTAACAATAGAAACACCGTAGAAATAATTTATATAATAAAATTGTCACTCATTAATATGAATAATAACTCATTTAATTTAAAATAATAAAATAGATATCAACGAGTTAAGGTGTCAATTTATGATCAGACCCAACAAAAATTATCTGGGAATAAATAGATTGTGTATGTGTCAAAAAAAATTAGACCCGTTTGAATTTATGAGGAAGATAATAACGGAATAAAAGAAATGGACAGCCTTAAATTTACGAGATCGCGGTGATTTTAATACAGGGACAGCACTTTATAGCGTAAAATATTAGAGAAAATACATATTCATTTATGAGTAACATTTTCAGTACCCGCAATAGAGAATTTAGTGCGTTGAAAATGGGAGACCACTAGCTTCGTCCACGTTGGATATTCCACGGCGATTTTTTGTGAAAATTTGAGTTTTGAGATGGAATGCGTGCAAAGCGATTCGTGATCTGCGCCTACACCAATAATCCAAACATCTTCCATTCCATTCACCAGTTTACTAATTACTACAACGCTGTTTGGATAACTACAAGGCATGAATGTTCTATTTGATGATAGATGGTTGCTTTGATATACGATAAGGAAACACATCCATGCATTGTGGATGTGTCGAATCCTGTGCAGCATTAATTTTATTATAACTAAATAATATATTTTACTTAAATATAATTTATAACTAAATAATTATAAATATATTTTTAAATTTTAAATAAAATCAACTCATTAAATAAAAAAGTATTTATAAAATATAATATTTTTATATATTACAGAAAAAAAACATAAAAGTAGTTGATTACTGGTTTGTTTAATCGATAATTTTTAAGACCTCATTTAAAAAAAACAAATAAAATGAAGAATAGAGATATATACTAGCATATCTCATTCCTTAATTTTATTTAAGTTTTAATATTTTTGAGCGATGACATTTTGTTTATTAAGAAATTCACAATATCATTGAAGAATCCAGTACATGTATTTTTATAATATTTTGAAATATAATTTTAATAATGACTTCTCCTATAGCTCTAAGTAATATTGGAACATTTATGTCGATATAATAAAAAAACGCACACGTTCTCTCCAAGTAATAGTTGGACTATAGTATTATGCATGACACAGATCGCTTTCGTACTATGGATCGGTTTTTTATTATCAAATTGTAAATGATCGATCCAACTGTATAAAATTATATTCGTATGAATATATAGATATAGACCCAATGTTATATTTGTTATAATTTTTTTTATTATTTTTAAAATAGTTAGAAAATCGCTTCTTTTAAATGACTCATAACTAAATCAAGTGATTCTTTAACTATCTCAAGAAAATAGTAAAAATATTCTAAAAAAATACAAAAAATATTCTACATATAGATATTTATATGAAAATAATTTTGTAAACTTGGATCGATTATTTGTACTTTGATGATGAAGAACTAATCCATAGCACGAGAACAAACTGTATTATACATAGCACCATAGCCCAACTCTTTTTCTCTCTCTCTCTCTCTCTATATATATATATATATATATATATATATAAAGATACCGTGAGGTTAAGCTCACGAAGGACTTCCGTGAGCTTAATTCAAAAAGTACATCAAATCATCTCCAAATTTTAATTTATCATTCTCATTAAATTTTTCATATAAAAATCTTGTGGGATGCAAAAATTTGAAATGTTATGAGCTTTTTAAGTCACCATTTTTAAATTTTTAAAATGATATTCAAGTATTAAATATATTATTATTATTTTTAAAGTTGATTTTCAAAAATTAAAAACTATGACTTAAAAAACTCAAAATACTCTAAATTTTTGCATCCCATAATATTTTCATATAAAGAATTTAATGAGTATGATAAATTAATATTTAGAGATGATTTGGTATATTCTTTGAGTTAAGCTCACGGAAGACATCCGTGAGGTTAAGCTCACGGTATCTTTACTATATATATATATATATATATATATATATATATATTCATAATGAGCCTATGGTGTTTCGTGAGTAAAGCTATGGTGTGCGTGTGTGTGTGAGTAAAACTAGCGTACTCCTAGGAGGATAGAGCCCATTTGTAATTATAACCCAAAAAGTACATATATGATCTTTAAATTTTCATTTATCATTCTCATTAAATTATTCATATGAAAATCTTGTGGAATAAAAAAATTTAGGGTATTTTAATTTCTAAATCACTATTTTTTATTTTATCAACTCTAAAAATAATAATAAAATATTTAACATTTATACATTATATTTAAAAGATAAAAATAATGACTTAGAAAACTCAAAACATCTCAAATTTTTGTATCTTATAAGATTTCAACATGAAGAATTTAATGAGAGTGATAAATCAAAATTTAGAGATGATTTAATATACTTCTTAAGCTAGAATCTCGGAGAGACTCCGTGCTTCTAGGAGCACGCTAGTTTTGCTTTATATATATTGCATTTTGAGCTAACATATATGTGTCAAACTTTATCGTAATATATTTGAATTAAAAATTATCATACTCAATAAAATTTTAATATCATGTGAAATACAAAAATTTGAGTGTTTTGAATTTTCTATGTATATGTTTTGGAGTTTTAAAAATCTATTAACAAATTTTAATACTTATATGAAGAAAAATTAAGATATCTCAAATTTTTATATTCATAATATTTTTATATGAAGAATTTAATGAAAATGTTACTTTAAATTTTAGACATTACAATAAAAAATGTCTTTCTTTCCGTCTTTAGTGAGATCGTACAAATTCTGATCCTCTGCAAAACGAATTGTTGCTCATTTTGAAGGTTCAACCACAGTGACCGAACGGATGAATGTATTTCGATAAGTCCAAAATCAAATAACCTCCACATTGCCTCAGGTGGGGCTACCCATCGGACATCCTAATTCATTTTGATCTCATTGACCTGGTTTCAGTTCTCTTCAGTTGCTGGTTCAATAGAAACAGCTGCACGATAGTGTCCCTTGTAAATGCACTTGAGGAGATATTTGGCAGCTTCGATGCTGAATTTTCTTATATGAGCCATGATTGCTCATTTCCGTTTGAAATTGATGTCTAAATTTTGATTATGATTTCTGATTATTTTCATTTAATTTGTGGTTTCAATTTCATGATTTTTTTGAAAGAATTTTTGAAAATTCTGATCGGTGTTCAGAACAAATAGATTTTCAGATTGTCTGGTGTTGTAATGCGATTTTGATATCTTTATGTTATTTAAATGATTTGACTTTCTTCATAACTATTGTAGAACTCTCAATAAGTTTTTCAAAAAGTAAATGAAATCATTGATTGAATAAGCAGAGTGAAAGTTATGATAGTCGCAAGTAGAAAATGTTATTAAGTCGGAGTTCTGAAATCAATGACTTTTCTATAGTGCGGATCAATTTTCTCTCATTTGCTAATTTAAAATTATGTAAAATTTTAATGGATTATAGAACACTTCGAGATCTCCAGAAAGTCTAAAAACATAAATTTTGAATTTACGACTAAAACTTTATGAGATGTTTTGAGTCTGTATCTCGAATTTGAAAATCTAAATGGCTTATTCAAACCGTTGAACATGATTTTCATATTGAAATATGTTTGGAGATAAAAAAATATATATATATTTTATTATTATTATTTTTTAGATGGGTACAAAGTTTGTTAATCTAATGATTTCTGTACTAACTAATACTAGTGATTTTTTCACCCATCTAAAAAATATAAACTTTGATCTCAAAACTTATTTTTATATATAGATCATGTTCAATGGTTTAGATCGGCCGTTTGAACTTTTAAATTCAAGATATAGATGCAAAGTATGAGAAATTTTGTACTTTACGAAGCACCATAGCCTCACTCTTAATATTAAATTACTTAAAAATATATAAAAATGATAATAAATAATTAATTATTTTATTTGAGTCGGGTCGGATCGACCCATAATCCGTATAGATCGAGTCGGGTAAAAGAAATGGTGACCTGATTTTAGATGGATCGGATCGGGTTAGACACCGCAAAATGGACATGATAAATTAAATAAATAATAATAAGTTAACAACAACATAATACGATATTAATAATAATTATATAATCATATTAAAAATATAATATAAAAAAATAATTCATCATAGTGATAATGTAGTATTGTTAATTATAATAATACTAATATAATACTAATACTTGCAATTAGTTAATTACATGAAAAAATAAAATGTGAAAAACCGTCGATATAGAGTTTTGTTTGGATGCAACTGCTCTAATCTGTTCGCTGATGTCACACCCCGGTTGATAGGGCATGACAGGACCCCGCCACGAATACATAATTCTATGCATTCGTAAGGCTTTTTACTAGACATATCCAATAAAATTGATAATATAATATCATAATACCGTATCAGTTATAATATGTAATTTCACGGACAATTGTATATCATAGAAAATAAAAACTTTAAATAAATTTTTACAACAATCCGTATACGGTAAGGTAGTGAAATCCCGGAATATTCACAAATATTATAACAAAATTTGAGTTTAACCAACCGGGATACAAAATAACACTGATACAGTATTATAATATATACAAATAAAAAAGGCCTACACGTTGCTTGACCCGTCTTGCGAGTCGCTCTCAAAACCTGTAATAATATTTAAAAACAACATAGTGAGAAATAAAGTTTCTCAGTGCAATATTTAGTTTCAGTCTCGGATTTACAAGAAATCACGTATCTGAAATTAAATACCCACAAATGCATATATGATTAATAATATAATCAAATGAATATCAACAATAGATAAACAATAGAAAATATATAGTCTCTATTTTATCTAGTATATACTGGTACCATTTTTGGTCTGGTTTTTCAAGTCGGAATCATATCACAACAGATAGCATAATTTCCCATTCATTTCGGTCAAACGATAGAATATCAGTCAATTGGCCTAGAGGCAAGCCCAGCAATGCATAAACCAATAATAAGTAATATAACTCTCTTACCCAACCGGTTTTGAGCTACAATAAGAGGACAAATCTAGTATGCGCATAGTGAATCGTTTTCCGAGGTCAGGTTGTTACCCTTTATCACGTATATATTACTTTCCTTTTTCAATTCAGTAGATCAGAAACACACAATTTCATTCCTAGAAAGTCAAAATTTGAGAACAGACAATATAGTTTACCGGTCAAAATGAGAATCATTTCATGCAAATTCCATAAATAATAACAATGCAAATGCTTTTCATACAAAAGATGCAATCAAAATGAAATTCAAAATGCAATAACAAAAATATATATAATTTCAGAAAAGAAATTCCCTGTAATGCCGAGAAAGAAACTACGCACCTGATATTTCGTCACTCACTGAGGATTTGCACGTCTAACGATCCCTCCTGATTTTCCATGAGGTTATTTAGACCTAAGTACAGATAATGAATTATTTTAGTAATTTTACTTTTGTTTATATGATTATATTAGACATGTGAATTTCCGATTGATATAATTCTAGTCTAATTCACAAAAATATGTTAAGGTTTAATTAAGTTCTTAAATGTTATAGTTCCTCACAGATTGTATTAACCATCTAACTTGATTCATAAGGACATATCAAGGTCTGATGAGATTTCTAATAATTTGGTTAGACTTCACTTGTCAGGACTGTTTCCAATAGACTTCCATTATTTCCATATTAATGACCTTGATACTAAATAAATTACTTATAAATTGATTTCAAAGAATATAATTTTACTTGGTACTGGTGCTCACGCTTAATCCAACTTCTTATTAGTGCTTAATATAATTAGGTAATTAAAGTTTAAGAATAATTACAAATTCTAATCTTTCAAGGAGTTGAAGTTGTATTAGCAAATATATTGGTCTGATAATTAATTATTTCAAAACAATACTAATCAATTTGCCTTGTCATTATGCTTTTACTACTGCCACCAAGACCCACGCACATGTGAAATTAACTACTAACAGTTATGTTCCATAATTCATACACACACAGTATTAGTTTTTACGATTAATCATTAAACTATTTTCAAACCTAGATGCTTAATAACAAACCTATCTCTACACAAAATACCCCAATAGAACCGACACAACCATAACCAAGGGCTTAGCTCCGACCTGCTCAACGGCATACCCCTGCCAGAGCAAAACAGAAAATGAATTTGGGTTTAACCCATACCAGTAAATCAGCGAAACAGCAAAGGAAGGATGAATCAACTGGGGTTCGGTTTTCTGACAAGCCGCTGGTACCGGTCCAAGGCGGGGAGACGGGCGCTAGTCGGCTTGCGTGGGCGTCACCAGGTGTTGTTGCTCTTCCTGCGACCTCACCTCTGGCAGCAGTTAGAAGGGCGGAGTGTTGACCGGACTCGATAGAGAAGAGCGAAAAGAGGGGGAGAGTCGGAATTGAGAGGAAATAAGAAACTGAGAGAGAATCAGAAGTAAAGAAAGAAAAATCGAAATAGAAAGGAAGAGGGGTATGGGTAGAGGCCAGAAGCATCGAGAGAGACCAAACAAAACTTAAAAAAAAGGCAAAATTGGATACATACCCATCAAAACTTGCCTTATTAGATATTTCCCCATCAATTCATCCAATCTAGATATTTACCCGTTTAAATTTCATTCTCTCCTATATTTCCCCATAAAAATGATTTGAGCTTAATATAAACATATTTAATTCCCAAAACAATATTTTTACAAATATAATGACTAATTTACCCTTCCCGCCTTCCCGCCAAATTGTGTATTCCCCTCTTCTTAATGACCGACGTTTCCTCTACTAAGGTCATGAGTTTATTTTTTCCCCCAATATTTTTTTTCTATTTTGCTCCACTCTCGCTGCAATTTCTCACCATGAACGACAATGAATCTAATGATTATTTCTCATCATTTTTTATCCAACAATCTAGCTTGACTAATTTTGAGGCGATTGAAGGAGATGCCTCGCGTCAGAAACTAAAAGCGAGAAGAAAGATTACACAAATTATTTCCGATGATTCAAGGTAGAATTCATTTGTGATTTTTTTAGTTGCTCTGAAAGCGAATCAAAATTTCTATTTTGTTGTGCGCCTTAGACAAGTACCTTCATTTTTATCTTATCAAGCACACTAAGGGGTTATTCTTTGCTTATTGCTTATTGAAATTCGGACAAAAGACCTAGATGTGATTTTTTATATTATATCTTTTGATTTTCTATTGACTAAATTGACTGAGCCATATAATTACCATAGACACGGTATGTACCATTACACAAGCCCTCTTTAATTCATGATATCTTTCTGATTGGTTGATTAGCTCTTTTTTATCCATACATTCATTTATTATTTTATATATTAATGACTGCAACCATGACAAAAAATATACATTAATTGTGAAATTGTATAACCCATGATATTATTATTTTGTTTCAGGAGAGAACTCCGTTACAAAGTAATTGTGAAATATGGTGGATATTTCAAATCAATTAATAAGGGAACAAGGAGAAAATATTATTTTGGTAGACAAAGAACCATATATTTTGACAAACAAATTTATGGTTTTGCTGAATTGTTTGAAGAAGTGAGTAGTTTGTACCCTTTCGATGAGGACCAAAATTTTTTGTTGTTCTATGAGGATAAACGTACTCAGAACCAGTCCTTTATTCAACTAGAACATGATGAAAGTTTTGAGTTGATGCTTGATATGTACAAGGAGAAACAAATATTGATTTATGTGACAAAGGAGAGAATTGTTATGCTGGAGGATGAAAACATAATAGATGGTGTGGAGGTTGAGAATGAAGAATTTGGAAATTATGAAGAAGGGTCGGATTATTGTCATAGTGAGGCAAGTTATCACAGTCGTTATAGTGATACAGAGGAGGAAGATGAGGTCGAAATCAATTATGAATGTGAGGAGGAGTTTTATTTATATGACAAGGATAATCCAAAAATGGAAGTGGGTGCAAAATTTCCAGATGTTGTAGCTTTCAGGAGGGCTCTTAATCATCATGCGATTTGTAATGACTTTGAGTACGATTTGGGAAAAAGTGAACCTGCACGAGTAACGACAACTTGTTCAAATTTTGAGTGCAGTTGGAGGATTCATGCGGCTGTAGCTGAAGATGGAGTAACTTTTGTTATAAAAATAATTCAGCCAAAGCATGAATGTTGTGGAGTCAATAGACGAGGTAATAAGCATGCAACACAAGGATGGATAGCCAATCAAATTGTTAGTGATCTCAGGAAGGAGAAAGATATACCACCCAAACGCTTGCAAGTGAGTTTGGAAACAAAGTTTGGAATTTCATTACCATACAATAGAGTTTGGGAGGAAAAAGAATTGGCATTAAAGGAGATATATGGAGATTGGGATGATTCTTTTGAGCAGATAAGTGCACTGAAGGAGGAGATATTGAAAAGAAATTCAGGAAGTGTCGTGGAATTTAAAACAGAACCGGGAGAAGGAGAAAAGCAACATTTTCAAAGATTTTTTGTCTCTCATGAAGCTTGCATTAGTGGATTTCTGAAAGGTTGCAGACCTTACATAAGTCTCGATGCTTGTCACTTGAAAGGTAAGTGGAAGGGAGTGCTAGCTGCTGCCACTGCAATTGATGGAAACAACTGGATATTTTCTGTTGCTTTTGCCGTTATGGAAGGTGAAAATGAGAATTCATGGGAATGGTTTTTGAGAGCATTGTATAGAGCCATAGAGAGGCCACATGGTCTTGTCATTTCTGCAGACATGCAAAAGGGATTGCAAAGTGCTCTTGCAAAGGTGTATCCATCAGTAGAGCATAGAGAATGTATGCGACATCTCTTCAGCAATTTTAAGAAGCATTATCCCGGAGACCTTTTCAAATTTGGACTTTGAGGAGCTGCGCGAACTTACTCACCAATCTGTTTCAAAGCTCTAATTGATGAGATGGAGAACGCATGCCCAGCGGCTATTCAGTACCTTAATGTAGAGCATAATAAGTTTTGGAGTAGGAGCAAATTCAGCACAACATCAAAATGTGATTATATCACCAATAATATTGCCGAAACATTCAACTCTTGGATAAATGAAGAAAGGAATAAACCGGTTATAGATTTGATTGATTTCATAAGGTATAAGATAATGAAGCCATTTGATAAAAGAAGAAGAATTGCAAATAGTTGGAAAGGCCAACTGGTACCTAAGGTGGCCGACTACATAAAACACATTTCTCGGGTATCATAACTAAACACTCAAATTTTTATTCAACTAATATGCTTTTAATAAATGAAGTATGACTTACGGATTATATTCTATTACCTTACTAGTACTACATTGTTATATGCGTTGTACAAATCCAAATTGATTTGTACAGCTCCTAGCATTCCTGAAAATCATGTCCTATTTATTATATTTTACTGGTTTTGGTTTTTTGGTTTATATTATAAAATAGTAGCAGTTGGAAGTTTTATTTCCAATTTGAAAAATCTTTATACTAGTGTTCAATATAGTAACAACTTATTTTTAATTAGTTTAGGCTTCAGCTTTATTATAGTAGTAAAGCTAGTTTTGATAGCGAAGCATTCACAACAATAAGGCTTTTTTAATCATTCGATCACCATGATAAAATTATCAGTAGGTTGATAAAAGAAAGGATACTGGTAAGAGACTAGTAATAAACGGAGAACACTGATTTTTTTGTAGAACATGACATACGAAACTTGATTATCCGAACTAGCTTTTGCTATGCATATGAAGTTATTAAATTACGATTTAATTGATAGTAAAGTAGTTAGCCTCAGAGAGCGTTGGAATTTCGATCGAAGGGAAAAAGACTTATGTTTTGAAGAGAAGGGCAAAATAGTCTTTTACATAATTAAATATGATTTTAATTGATTTATTTAAAGTTCAAAATGATATTATGGGGAAATTTCTAATAAAAGTATGAATTAACGGGTAAATATCTAGATTGGATGAATTGATGGGGAAATATCTAATAAGACATGTTTTGATGGGTATGTACCCAATTTTGCCTAAAAAAATGGGGTAAGGGATGAATGTCGGTAGGGAAAGAAAGAAAAGGAAAACTAAAAAAAAATGATTTAGTTGGGCCCCACTTGTCAATCTCATATATTGTTATTTAAATTTTCAATTTCATTTGTTAATTGATTCACGTTGGTCCATTTGTTCATTTGCCATATTTTTTTTTTTTTTTTACGTTTAGTATCACAGCTGACTTCACTCTCCATCCCCATATCCCGACACTCTCTCTAAACCGAACCCTAGT
Source organism: Schoenoplectus triqueter (assembly GCA_964058805.1). Taxonomy (NCBI): domain Eukaryota; kingdom Viridiplantae; phylum Streptophyta; class Magnoliopsida; order Poales; family Cyperaceae; genus Schoenoplectus; species Schoenoplectus triqueter. The sequence goes on along the minus strand of CAXKVV010000122.1, from coordinate 19,808 downwards.
ACCCTACTCTTTACCTCTCCTCTCCGCTCCATTCTCCCTCTCTGCCCTGCCCGCCTTCTCTTGCCTCTCTACATCGCTCGTGCTCCGCCACCACTACTGTCGATGACCTTTATCGGTTCTATCTATTCCTTTTGCTCTCACCACCACCACTCTCCCGTAACCGCCCTGACTTTAACCCCTTCAGCCACGCCTCGCCACTTCCCCTCCACCTTCTACTCCGTCTCCCTCAAGTACATTACTCAATATCTCATTTTGACTGATATTTGTCGATTGAACTGATATTTTGTTTTCAGAACTTCCCTTCGTCTCACCAACTGAGTTACTTTAATTTAAGGTTCTAATTTTTTAAGTTTTTTTTTGTTTATAACAGTTTGCTTGTGTTGTATCAAGTCATGTTTACTTTTCTTTTTGTCTGGTCTAATCCAAAAAAATTGGGTTGGATTTGACTGAATTTTACTTTACAGAATAAATGTGATCAGAATCTTTATTGGATTAGTACCAAATAGTTATTGTGTCTATTAACTTTAATTGTGTAAATTACATTTTTCTTTCCTGATTCCTTTTGGTTAAGGCATGTAATATTAATCAGTGCTATATTAATTATCAGAATAATATTCTAGTTTATTTTAATTTGATAACTAACTAGAATGTACAAACAATTGCCCTGCTAAATGTTGTTCATTGTCCATACCTTACTAATAGAATAATAATTAAATAATTCTTCATTTTTTTTCATCTTTTGACATTGTAGGATATGTTGCTGATAAGACCAGAAAGATCAAAGTCTACAAGAAGACGGCATTGTATGTGGCTTGAATGATCTGGATTTTTGAATCGGCTTGGTTTAATGCATGACTGTACTCTACCAGTACTTCAGTTTATCTCCTACATGCTGATCTTTCTCACCATGTAATTTTTATTTGATCCTTCATACTTTTAATTATCTCTTGATTTCTCTCATCACCAACTTATGTTATGCATTATCATTTTTTGCAGCCAAAATATTTGTCTAGCTTCATCAGGTTTGTAATTTAAAGTTATTGTATAATCTTTCGTTATGTAATGAACCTCTCATATTGACTTTTGAATAGTAGATTAGGTATTTTCTCTTTGCTTGCACTTAATAACAGCTAAACTAAGCAGAAAACAAAAGGAAACATGTGCAAACATAGTAACTGGGACCCAGTATGTCAAGAATGGAGTTGTATCCTGCCAGTTTGTTGATGCTCAATCTTTTTTTTTTCTACAGGACAAGTGATGGAGAGCACTAGGACTCATCTTAATAGTTTTCTCCAAAACTCTTTTACCTCTGTGCCCTAGGTATAATGCTTGATTATTTGAACATTCAATTTATTGTGTAATTTGTATTCGAAGAGATGTTTTGATGTCGCATATCAGTTCAGAGGGCTATTTTTAAGTCTATGACTTGCTTTCTTTTTGTTAAATTCCTTTATTTCGTAATGGGTTGCATCATCTGAATTGTTGTAATATTCATGTTAAAATTTTATGACCAGCTTGTATTGCTGGGTACCAGAAAAATTAATTCACAGTTCTAAGTTGTTTACTAGTATGAAATGCATTTCTATAACAAATGAATGGTGGAATCTATTTTGATTATTTTTTTTGTGTTCACATAAAATTATAGTTTACTTCCAAAACGTAGCAGATGGGTAAGAAGGATTTATAATTTCTGATTAGATTTTACTATGGAGGTGCTGAAGAGGTGAAAACTGATAAACTATTTCTTTGTGTCAGCTTCTGTATGTAGGACTGAACAATTGCAATTAAACATTTTTTATGCATCATGGCGAGAAACGTTTGCAAATTTGTCTGATACATGGGAAGTAGAGCTTTATTCAGAAAATGAGCCATGGATGCTTGTTGGGAAATTTATCGACAAGATATACATCTGATTGCTTTTCTTTTTTTTTTCTGTTTTTGTGCTTAATTTGTTTGTGGTGTTAAATTCACCTAATATCTTGAAAATATCCATGTAAAATTAGTCATAGCAAAAAAATATTTTGTGAGAAATATCCACGTATGTTATAAGTTAATAGTACTTTTGATGAGAAATATTTATTAAGCAATCTCTTGAAAAGGAAAATGGGAATTTATTTCACAAAGTACTTGATATTTGATGATCTTTTATTAGGACATCTATACATATGTAGTACATCTGATCCAAGTAGGTCTTCATTTCTGAACCCAAAAAAATGCAATAAAGAACTTGTGGTTTATTGGGTTTTAGCTATTGGTAAATATTTATAAAGGACATTTTTTAAGCAACATAGTTAGGATTTTTTGGGCCAAGTGCTTGATAATTTTATAGTACCAACTTGATAATTTATTGTGTATTTTGTCTTTTCATGTTGTTTTTAGATGAGAATCATGAGGGACTACTCGATGAGGTATTTGTTATTTGGAGAAGATAAAAGTGCAAACACAGTGGCTCAGTTAACATTAGTTATGTGTTACAAATTATTATGTAATTTGATGATATTTTTTAATGATCGATGTAAAATTGAATGTTATAATATTTTTCTTTATGAAAGTTGTTCTTTAACTCGTCTTTAATTAGATTGTATATATATTATGTTATTAATTCCATGGCATTTTAATAAGAAAATTGTATTTTAGAATCCTTGAATCATTGATTATTTAATTACTATAAACTATCAATTAAAATAAATCAATGACTTATTTAAAGTTGAACATCAGCCTATTAAAACATCGAAAGATAAATTATGTTTTTTAATGCAACTTTATAAATAGTTGTAATAGTTTATTATTATGTAAATTTTACATACGTTTGCATTGAAAATTTAGTTACGTCAAACATAAAAGCAACGACAAATTCGTTGCAATTTATGATATTTTATCATTATATATTGGTTGTAGTAAGTGCATGATGCAAAACATAATTGGTAGCAATAATTCTATTGCTACGTCAATGTTGCAACTCATTTTTCGTTGCATTAAACATAACAATTGCAACGAATCGTTGTGTATCTATTGCTACGGGATATATTGCAACTAGTGACAACCAATTCACTTTGTTGTAAATAGATTCTAATGCTACCACTTAGTATCTATTGCAACCAATTTTTTGGTTGTCCGACCTCATAAATGTTGTAGTGGAGCATGTGAGGACACCCGAATTAGTTACATTGGAAGCGGCATGCACCACAGGCATTTAGTTTGTAACTAAATCTAAACTCATACGGTGTTTATTTATAGATTCCTTCATTATTTAGATTTTGATCTGGTATAATTTTGTACCATGATGGTATCATGACAACTATAAGAAATTACTTTTTCCCAATATGTTGTTGGCTTGTCATTAAATGAAATGTCATCCTTTCCTCCTCCATCAATAGTTCTTAATTAGCACAGCATCAGTGCTTAAATCCTCATCATGACAATCGATCTTATCAGGAATATATAACATGAAATTTACGTCTACAAGAACATTGGTATCATCACTGATGCGAGATGATTTGGACTTCAGTAAGATAATTCACGTAGGCACAAAAAGTTTATTCACATAGGCACAAAGAACTTCAATGCACTCGATCTTCTCGATATTATACCATATAATTATCATCAACATAAAATATTAAAATAGTCACTTATAGTATAGGGTATGATCCAAATCGCTCTAGGTGTAGTGGTATTTTTTCATGGATTTACAAAACCGTCCAAACTAGGTGGAGATTATTTCAATCCATACAGACTTCGTTCTAATTTACACACCAACTTCTCTATTTCTTGATGCTCATATCCCGGTGGAATGTCCATATAGACTCCATTCTAATTTACACGCCATCTTTTCTAGATGATTAATATAGGAGAGGAAAAAAAGAATAAATATAGTAAAGGTTGCCACGGAGACATAGCGTCGGTCTGGCAGAAAATCTAATCCTACCATTTTTTTCCTTATTAAACACATACGCATATTTTTAAAATAAGAAAAATTAAAGAAAGAAATAAAAATAAAATAAAACCAATCAAATTTGACCTGTGCACAATTATACACCTGTCTCAATAGAGATCATGAAGTATGAATTGAGGGAGGAGGGTAACCTAATGTGCATTAAGGGCGACGAGTGCAAGGTTAAGGTAACCGCCAAAGTTGTCCAAGATGGAGCCAAGGCAGTCACGAACGCGAAGGGGTCTGGCGTGGAAGCTATGGCAAAAGCTGAAGAGGAAGTTGTTGCAATAGCCAAGGCCATTAATTAACCAGGGTAACAAGGTTGAGAAGTCGACACACAGAGGTCCAAACTTCGTTAGAGTTACAACTGGGAGAGAATCAAAATCTACCACATGGAAGCTAATCATCAAAGAGGCAAAATCAATCAACGTTAATGCTAATCGATTTTCTCAATTCCATCCAAATTTTGGTTTGAAGCACAACAAAACTATTTTCCTCGGTAAATAAACAAAATCATTTTTTTTAAATCCATGCAATGTAATTAAGTAATTAAGTATATTTTAATTTTTGCACATCTCTTTTTTAATTTATCAGTGGTGGTAGGGTTTCTGTCTGTGGCTACTGCATCTATGTACATGGCATATTGCTTTGATCAAGAAGAGGTTGCTAGTATTGGTACACTACTGGATATGCCACTTATTGAAGATTTCTTGATTAATTATTTGTTTTCTTCATTTACGTTTTGATTTCTTAATTAAATATTTATTTTCTGCGTACAGGAGCAGATTCGGATCCAGTCGATGATATCAAAACGGATCCACCCAAGCATGATGAACTTACTCCGACAAGTAATTAGTTGGAAGTAGAGCCTCTTTAATTTGACACTTTTCTTTTATAGTAAATTATTTGCAAAGTGTTAACAAGTAAAAATAAATTCTGATTTTGTAGAAAAGAAATAGAAGGGGACAGTTGATTTCTCCGATGTGCCATGCCACAAATTGTTGTTCTTTTGAAGAGATTCTTTTAGATGCATTAACTATGTTCTTTTTTCTTTTATTTTTTACTTCATTTCTGTCAAAAGAATTATGTGGGGTGAACGTAGCAATACCATTTCTTTCAAAATGATAATGGTTTATGAATGTAGCAATAACATGATCATTCAAACAACATTCATAAGTTCAATTAAAAAATGTATAAAATATTTTTATTTAGTCGTTATTTTCATTGATTTTTTCTGATATCCTATAGTTTATAGATGTTAATCCGTTGAAAGCATATTTTGTTGTTCTAGTTTTTATCAAAAAAATATTTGCATTATTATATCATATAAATCAAAGAAATGTAGCTTCCCATTTTATCGCACTGAGTATAAGTCATATCAAACTCTTTTTTGAACTCATTTCTCGTGGCTTGTTAATTTGTTAGTGCATCTAGTTTGCATGATTTCATTTGCATAGTTAATTTTGTTTTTACTTTTTTTTTCTCTTTCATTCATTTGTTGAGTCTCCACATATCGTGTCATTCAATTCTTGTGCACTATTATTTCAAAAGAGAACTGCCGCAAACTTGCCAAAAGAGCCAATATAAAAAGAAAAAGAAATAACAAGATATCATACAATGTAATATATGAACTTGCCGAAGAAATAGCTGTAGTACATATTGTATCATACAATGTAATAATGCATAAAGTCAATATATGAACTTGCCAAAGAAGTAAATGTTGTATGGGATAGTTATGGTCTTGCTAATTTACTAATTAAGCATAATTTTCCATAATTTTTTTTATTTGCAGCGACGTGAAGTATCGTCTTGTATAGTCTTGCCATCTAAACTAGAGAGACAAAATCGTTGATGTAAAGTGTAAATATTATATAAAGAATGTTTTGTAATGGATAAGGCATATGCGTTTATCGTTTTTTATAAAATTTCTCGAAAGTACTTGTTTTCTCTCCGTTGATAGTAATATACATTATTTTTTCCATTTCCGAAATTTGAAATAATAATAAAAAGGTTAGAAAGATAACTCTGTCCTCTATTTACTCTGTTTAGAATTTAGAGGTGGAGAAAAAGAGGGAGCAGTGTTAGCCTTGAACAATTTAAGAGGGATGAAATCTTGGGCCATACAACAACATAACCCCAAAATCAAGAGGCCCATTTTTCTTAAAATTAATATTTATAGCGGCCTATTTTCTTAAAAGGCTTTCTAAATGGACTTTTTTATTTCTTTTTTATTGCTTTGAGAAACGTTAGCTGAACTTAGAAATTCAATTTTCGGCTTCGTACGATTGGAGGAACGAAGGGATTAACGGGCAATTAAAGGTATGACGAGGATGGGTAACAGGGATGAGTTTTCTTACACACGGTCGATACAGATTTAATTATGCATATTATAGGAGTTATTTATTACATTACTTATTTTATTTAGTATTATCATTATGCACGTTAAGTTAGTTATTATGCATATTAGCAGTATCAACGAAGTATAATCTAAAATATGTAATATAATAAAATTCATTATAACTCATATAATATGTAAAATTAAATCTGTGTCGACAATTGTATCAACAAGCATATGCGCCAAATATTTTTCTTTTTCTATTCTTATTAGAGTTGTACCTCAGATTTTGCCCCGGCAATATAATTCTTAAATAAATAATTAGTAATATATTTAATAAATTTAATATTAATGAATTTTAGACATAATTTTTTAAATGTTAAATAATAATTATTATAATAAAAAATATATAATTAAACACATGATAATCTATAAAAGATCATATAAAAAAAGTTGGATCATTTTAAGTGTTAATTTTTATCTTAAGTATATTATACACATTATTTTAAATGTGGAGAGAAGAATTATAGATTTAAAGAAAATCAATAATAAAAAAAATGATGTTATAGCAAGCTTTAAATGAATTGAAAGTTTAACTCTCTTAATACATGCATTAAGAATTGTTACACCAGTTTTTTTTCTACGCAAAGACAGACGGTTACTTTTAATTTCGATTCACGAAATTATGATTCTATTTCCCATAATTTATTATCACAGTTTTTACGCCTACAAATGAGATCTTCAACCTCAAATAGTGCACGTCGAGTAATGGGATAAAAAGATATCCATGTTTTAAAAGTAAATTAACTTGAGTAGTAGCTGGTATCAACATATTGTCAACAATGGTATCTATATATGTGTACATTTATATAGGGCTATTTTGACAATCTTAACAGTAAATTTTTAAATAAATTTGGAACAACAACAATAAAGTTTTTAATCTCAAATAAATTGGTGTAGACTAAAAATAAAATCCAATCCAAAAAAATTTAGGAAAAAATTAAAATAAAAAAGATTTATAGAAGTGTTCTTTTAGATGGATAAATGAGAGAATTCAACTTTGATCCTTAAACTTTATTGGAAAACCCAACTTAGTCCCTAAACTCTCATTTGTATCAAGTTGATCTATGACCTTTTTAAAAAATATCAAGTTGGTCCTTAAATTTTTTAAAACAATAACTTAGTCTTTACTTATGACGTAAAAACTAATTTTCTCCATAAACGTTAAAAATAAAATAAAATAAGTTCTTGAAAACTTTTTATTCAAGGATTTTTTATTTTTTATCTAAATAAAATATACATAAAAATATTTTATGAATAATGAATGGGAAAATTTTATCAAAAATATTGTGGTCACCAATTTGTCCCATACGTGATACGTTACTAAATATTTTTTTTTTTCTTAATAGAAGAATCTTTGATACCAAAATTATTATTCAAGTCAAATAAATTATTATTCATAATAATAACTTTATTATAGAAATTATTTTATATATATTTTTTATTCTTCAATTGAAATCAGAAAAATCAATCTGAACGGGCTCCTTTCGGCCGTTTGGTCGATTTCTCAGATTTGTAGGTTGGGCGTTGCTTCCTCACCGAATTTGCTCGAACTCGATCGGAGCATTCCATTCATTGCCGATAAGACTTGTATCGTAACAGATTTGAACGCTGAATAATAACTCATTTAAATTAAATAATGAAATACTCTATAAAATAAACTACACAATAAAACCTTTATTATGAATCATAATTAATTTCATTTGAGTAGTAGTTGGTATCAACACGTTGTCAACAATGATAATATATATATGTGTAGGGGATATTTTGACAATCTTGACAATGAATTTTTAGATTAAAAAATAGAAAAAAAATATAAGTACGTTCTTTTAGATTTATAGTATTTTAAATTTCAATAAAATTTATTATTGTTGATGGTCCATCAAAGACCGTTAAATATTCAAATTGAAATCACTATAAATTATATAAATTTTTTTTATGATCATTGATCGACTATCAAATTACATAAATTTTGAAACTCCATTAATCTATAAATAAAATAATATATATCTATTTTTTCTATTCTTAAAATTTAATTTATATTTATGTAAAAATTCATTGTTAAGAGTTTCAAAATAACCCATTGTCAAGGATCAATCCCTCTGTATATATGATCCCTATTCAAATAGCACAAAAAATGGATATTAATCACTTCCGTACTGGAATTAAAAAGAAAGATAATGTTTTGTACTTGTAATTGCTACCAAATCAGAAAAAGACTCACGTTTAATGTAAAAGTTAATGATGATCGGTATATATTATAACAAGAATGTTGTTGAAGATTGTAATTATCGTCTTTCCTCTCAATCAAATGGACAATATATTTAACAAGATATATCTTCAAATGTTATGTTCCATTAAGCTAATGATTAGATGCAACAATTATTTAACCTGTTGTAAAGGTTTATGAACAACCTCGTGATTTGGGTCGGATTAGATATCTTTGGAATTTTCAATTTGTTTTCGTTACATCTGCTTAGATGCTAATATTCACACCTCTGGGACCATATAAATTTCGAATCCTTATCTTCTGAGCAGGCAGCACAAGCATCGGATATTTTCATGATTTGAACCGGTACAAATCTCAAAATGATCCAACGTGTCACATATTGTACTGCACATTGATGTATAGCGGAGGATCAAAATCTATACATTAAAATCGCAATGATCCACACTGTAAAATTTTAAAATGCAGATTCTAATATTTATGCGGATAAATATGCGGTTAGTCACTATATACTGCATATGTGATATTTAAATGTATATATGGTTTAATACGTAACTATGTATTCTAAAAAATTTTAAAATATTTAAATTGATCATATATTTTGAAGTAATTTAAATAAAAAATAATAATATGGTATTAATATATTTTTTATTTTTTTACATGAAATATATAATATGATTAATGTTGTAGATTTAATATGATAAAAAAATTTAAAAAAATATCACACACTATTAGATATGCAGATATATATTTTTATGCATACAATATCATACCAAATAAGTATAAACATACCGCACATACGGCTATGCGGCCGAACTTAAAAACAATGAGTTGTCCCAATACAAATTATGTGCGTATTTCAACCATCAAATGTTTTCGTTGGATATATAGAAGGAATTCAGGAGATCATAGAGAAATTAGGATTTTTCTATAGTACATTATCTTTTCTAAATGTAGAAACTACGAACATACAATGTAATATTAAATATTAATATGGTGATTTTGTGGTGTACTTTATCAATTTAATGTTTTAAATTTCAAATACCAAAAAAAACACTATACAAGAGGAACACCATAATAAATTAATAATACTAAAAACAAAATACGAAAAAGAATCATGCATTTTATCAAATTATTTGCCTTCTTTATTTCATGATTTAATTCTCGGAAAAAAAAAGGTACCTTCTACTTAAAGCTCATCAATGAAGATTTAAAAACTTTTTCATTACGTGGAACTGCATCAACGTAATAATGTATATGATAAATACTCAGTACGAAAGTTCAAACCGATAGACACAAATGCATTGTGAATTATTTCAATAACTCGATGTAAAAATTTATCTTCTGAACGTAGTTCAAATGCAGCACAAATAAGTTATCGTAATAGTTAAACTTATTTTTAATTCAGCACAAACTTTAAGAGCACCAGGTGCGTATAAGGAAACTTACTTAAGTTAATTACCCTTCTAGCAATTTCCTATTAATAATTATGTTCGGCCCAACCTTTGTACTCCATGTCAGCCCATTATAATTTTTGTTATTATGCCACCACAACTTTGTCTGCACAAGTACCCGCTTTCTTTTGGAAAAAAAAAATTAAATTATATTCTTAATGAATGTGTAAAGACTAAAGACTAAATGAAAATATACTGTCTTGAAAACAAGGAGTTTACGTGATAGCAGTCAATGTTTTACAAGGCTAACATCAGAGAAAACTATAAGCTAGTTTTGAGGGGCCAATGCGGAATTTTGATAGGGGGTTAGTAATCGGATTGTAATAATTTATGAGGTTCAAAATCATTAACTAATCAGATACTAAATAAAAAAAATTAGCAACTCAACACACATTCTTATCTAATAAAAAACTATCAAAATAATATACTTTTATATATTAAAATAATAAAAATATAAAAAATCAAAACAATAAGTAATCAAGTCGATGAGAAAAATTTTCCTCTACGAGACTTTATATTTTAAAACTTTTGCATAATTTTTTCATTATCCATGGTATTAAATAATTTTTTTTTAATAAAAGTAATAAAGTAATTCAAAGAGGTCGGAAATTAGATTGAAGGGGTCAGATTAATAACAATTTATAACCTAAAAGCAATCCGCTCCTGATAGTGGTTATATATAATATAATTAAATCTTTCATGGGTTAAGGCAAAAGTGTCCACATACATAAAAAGGGATGATTATTGGAAACGAAAAGAGAGTGTGATACAAAGTCTCAACACTTTCTGATACATCATAATGAAAAAATTTTGCGCACCATCTCCATCTTTAAAATGTAGGTCCATACTTTTCAGGTTTTAACTTTTTTTAATGTAGGCCCCCTAGCCCTTTTAAGTTCTAAACTTTTAATAAATTAATAATTAACATATCATATAAAAAGCTATTAACTCGTGCTTTTTGGTACTCAATGAATGGTACTGCTTTTGTTTGAAAGGTACCAATGGAACCAAACCATGTTATCCTGTGAAACCATCAGATCACATGGTTGGTTTAATTCCAAGCAAAAGTTTGTGCGCTCTGACAATTGTTCAAAAAAGCCATGTTGAAAGATGCTTTTGTAACGGTTTTAGCTTTTAATATAGATTTTAATTGAATTAAGTTGGAAAATATTGTCAGTATTAGCAAATAAATTTAATTGTTAAGGAGAGTATTTTCAATAAAAATTTCATATATAAATTTATTTTCATAAAAGTGAAAAATTAAATATGTCTAAAACCGTCAAACTAATTAAAGAAATAGAACAACATTGTTTGTTTTTTTAATAAAAAGGTTGAAGAAAGCAACCAGAATAAATAAAGCTGTTCTTATTTGAGAAAGTATTCTAAAAAGAAGAGAGGAGAGGAAAATTTGTGCTAATAATTAATATGCACAATTTCAGCGTATATAATTTCATGTCCCCATTCACTCTTTAATCATTGAAAAATTAAATTCGTCATGTTTCGATGGTCGATACCTCATATAAAAGTTTGCATAAAATACAAAGGTTTTCATCGGAACAAAATCCTTCTTTCTGAAATGCTAAAGAGAATTTGTGAACTTTCAATCACATGCTGAAATTCAATTTAAAAAAAAAAGTTCCATAGGGCGAAAGAACGGTAATAATCAGCAAAAAAAGAATAATGCTCAAAATATTTACAAAAATAAATTTTTTTCTCATCAATAATACGTCCATTTTATAATGATTTTTTAACTAATAATTTTCTTTCGAAATAAATTTTATTTATTAAAAAAATCAAATATCTTAATGATTTATTAAGACTAGCTCATTCCGTCATTCATTCACTGCTTCACACTGCCCTATGCTATGATTATGAAGACTTTGGTTTTTTTTTCTTGATGCACGTTGTTACTTGCCAATTGTCATGTAGTATTGATGTATTATCTTAATAACACTTTAATAGCTAATCTATCTTCGTTGTCGCCATTTGAGGAAGGAATAAAGAAGCTTAATCGATGCAGATATAAAATTAGTGCATTGGAGTAGGACAAACAACAAATATATAGGTGGGGTTAGAATTCATGCGTTTCTATTGAGATTATAACTTTATAGGCATCCAAAGAAAGCTGTTGGTTTCCCTTGTTACACTATCTCCAAAGCTTAAAAAATAAAAAAAAATGGAAATTTATGACAATGGTTATTTTGACAATACTGATCATGAACGTTGGTTCAATTTCAAAGTTCAATAAAATTTTCTATAAATTTAATATTTTTTGAAATATCAAATATTATTACATTGCATAAGATTTGAAACACGATTAATATTGATGTTCATGAATATGTTTACTATTTTTTAAATTTATTTATAAAATAATTGGCAGATTTAAATTTACAATTTTCAAAAAATTGTCACCCCTAAAAGAAAGCAGTAACATTATGTTCATATAGTAAATTTGAAAATCTAAATGTCGAAGAAATAACTAATTATTTTATTTTTTTAATCGACGCATTTAACTAAAATTTTGTATCGTTCAAATTTTGTTTCATACTAGATCAAATATAAAAAAATTATTAAGTTTTGCACATTATGGTCCTCGTTAGTATTGCTATGATAAAATTCATTAAGAAAATTAATTGTTATAATTATACTTATTGAGTGATAAGAAGAGGACCCTTTAAATATCCATCTTGCATCCATCCACCAATGTGTTTATTAATTTGAGATGCCAATTCTCAAATAAGTATACCATTATGTGAAAATGTAAATATGACACTCGTGCGTTTTTTATACTAAGATTTAAAATTGTACCAAATGAAATAAATCGTAATTTTTCCCCAGTGCATGATATTTTTGGACGAATTGGTCATTGGATTAATTATTTCATCTTTTCATTAAGTTGCTTTAGTCAATACGTGTGAGCTGTGGCCTAAAAAGTGTAAAAGACTAAAAGGCCTAATTAGGGGGAAGGGCGGGGCATGGAAATGACGCATGTCTCCGTTTTGGTCCCCAAATTAATTGTACCAAAAAAGGTTCTTACAATTCAGAGCTGCCACTGCCCAAAGGCCCCAAACAAACACCAACTGGTGACTTGTATTGCACCAAACTGTTTAACAAAGTTGCGTCCTTGCGTCTCTTTGTTTCTTCTCTTTTTCTTTTTCTTTTCTTTTTTTTTTCTTTTTTTTGGTGGTGGAAGCCCGTGGGCACATCCCTTTGTTTCCTTTCACTTTTTTTTTTGCCTTTTCTCCGGGCTACTGATGAAGTCAGTGCTGCTTCTACTAACACAGAAATGAGAGCGTTGAGTGCCACAGTGCCCTTTCTTTTTGTCATGCCTTTTAGGCTCGTGGGTAGTTTGGTCATTTTGAAACTTGTAAGGATTATCAACTTATCATAGTGAGTTGATTTGATGCTCTGCCAATTTCCCTAAAGTGTTCTGTATGCTATGATGGATGGAATCATCAAACATGTATCTTAATTGGTCGAAATAATCATCAACCAAGTACATTCAACTTGAGATTAAACAAGTTCATTATTTTTTGTAGTTCGAAATCTGCTAACTTTTGTAAATTTTAAAAAAGAATTTGTAATAAAATGATAATTATTGTTCACTTTTTCAATGGAAATGTTGAACCTAATTAATAGATACCTGTAAGTCAAGCCTTTACTTTCTAATATTTTATTATAAATGAAAAAAAAATTTACAAAAGATGATGGCATTCTCCAAGAGATTTGAAGATTGTACCCCGGATTTAAGAAAATAAAATGTAAAAAACTAACAAACTTAACAAATCAGTAGATAGAGATCTAAAACTCCAAAGAAATCTCCCGCAGAAATACTGATAGAGGTTAGGATTTGCCAGAAAAAATTCTAGCATATCTCTCTCTCCAAATAATAAAAATGGTAATCATCAGAATGCGTCGTGCAAAAGAATTTTTGAGAGGTTGTTGGAGCGCTTCTTAATTAGTTGACAAAGGGAACAAAATTATATATTGATAACATTGAGAATCAGAGTCTATTTTGAACATACGTTAAGCATGTAGTCAAAGATTTTGAAAGAAAGAACAATCATTGAATCAATGATGAACTATTTCTTGGATATTTTTACAGAGTATGCACATGTTTACTATTTGCCATCTTTTTTTTTATTAAGATTGTCAATAGTGAGAATACTATTTCTCAACATTAGCCCGAAAAAGGTGAGTATTCTAGGAGCCATTATAAACTAGATATTCTTAAGTGGAGAATGAGGAGAAGGAAAATCCTTTACAAATGTATGGTAGGATTTACATGTGATGTTTCTATTGGATGTTATAGTCCAAATAGGTTTATCTTTTTTATTAGGGGATAGGTGATATTCATTAGTAAATCAATCATATAACTGTATTGTATGCATGCTTCAATGGACAAATTATTTCCAAAAAGGAAAAATCTGAATTTTAAAATTCCATTATCCCAATTAAAATGCCAAAATGAAATATCTTTACCGGAGCCTATTTGAAATAAACATCTATTTTCAAAATTTTCTGCAACTGATTTTAAATTATTCCAAAAATATAGAGCACTTGATGAAGATCATTCCCTATTAGAAGTATGTTGTGCATTATTGATTTGTTTCTAAAGAGAGTGATCATCGTGGAGCCACTTCCATATCCATTTAGCTAAAAGAGCTTGATTCATTATCTTAAAAATAATAATACTTAAGCCTCCTTTAACCTTAGGCATCCATACCATCTTTAAATTTACTAAATATATTTTTTATTATGATTTTGTAAAGAATCATTTCAAAGGAAATTTCTTCTAATAGAATCAATTTCATCAATTACCCATTACGGTAACAAAAATTCAGATATGAAATAAATGGGAAGAGAGGATTGGGTTGAATTTAATGATACCCTTTTACCCGGGAATGAAATTAAATTTGCAAACCATCCTGGTAAACGATCATGGTATTTTTGAATTAGTGTAAGATAATGGCACCGACGTAAGGGTTTTGGGGAAAGAGGAAGACCCAGATAATTAATTGGAAATTATCCTATTTTGCAATTTAAAAATGAAGCCCATTGATGTATTTGTGTTTCATCTTCATTAACAATTGATAATTATGACTTCTCCATGTTCAGGGTTAAGCCAGTGGCTCTTTGAAATACCAACAATAGGAATTTTAATAATTGAAATTGTCTTGGAGGTATTCATGCCCCAACCTTTGATAATATATGGATCCATAATGTCAAAATATTGAATGCTAAAATGAATAAATAAGGAGATAATAGATCACTTGACGTACTCCTCTTTTAAGAATTATCTTTTTCCCACTATACCATTAATTATGACTTAAGAGTAACTGTTCAGCACTGAATTTTGAATCAAATGTATCCATTGTTGTGAAAAACCTTTCGCCTCGAGACACCGAAGTAGAAGCTTCCAATTTAGTGTATCAAAAGCCTTATGGATGTCAGTTTTAAAGATTACGACTTGCTATTTTTATTGGCCTGATGAAGTATCTGTTGAGCATAAAGAAAATTTTAAGTGATTAATCTGCCTTGTAAAAATCCTATTTAATTAGGGAAAATCAGGGATTGAATTACTGTTTGTAATCTATTGGAAATAATTTTGGAAAATATTCTTTCAATGGCATTATGGGTCTAAAATCTTTTGGCTGAACTGAATTGACCATTTTAGGAATTAAGATTGTAATAGAATTGTTTGGAGGGGAAATGGAGCAACCAGGTTGCAAAGCATAATTGAGAACATTAAAAAATATCTTGTTACAAAATTGAAAGGACTTTTTATATAAAATTCTCCTGGAAAACCATTTGTTTGGCCCAGGAGACTTTCCTGACTGCCAGGAACTAATTATATCGATTATTTCTTGAATGAATATTGAATCAGTTAAATGATCCATATTTATTTGTTGAGTAAATAAATCTTTCCATTGAATGTCAGAAATGAAAATATCAGAATCTGATCCCATAAGTGAACAAAAATGATTCAATAAAGCACGTGCTTTTGAATTGTGATCAGATAAATATTGTCCATTTACCAGTAAAGTGGAAATATGATTCTTTTGTTTTCTCCCTATTGCCCATGCATGAAAAATTTTGGTGTTTCTATCTCCTTGTAATTTCCATGTATTTTTATATCTTTGTTTCCAAAGATGGTTTTCTAAAATCAAAATTGATGAGAATCTTACCCTAACCAATTGCCTAATCTTTTTTTCAAGTGGAGTAATTGAACGAAATTCTTCTTGTTTGTCTATCCATAATAGAAATCTAGTACAAGTGAGCAGTTGTATTTTAATATGTCCTACATTATTTTTGGCCCGTGTGTTGATTTCTTTGGCTAATGAATCAAGTTTTTAATTGGAACATTGATGGAGTCGTAGCTGTGGGAGATGATAACCACTGAGAATGTACCAAATTTTGTTGTTCAGAAGAATTGAAATAAAATAGTTCAAATCTGAACAAGTTTGATCTCTGAAAGTTTGTGCTAATTATGCATTTAAGTGGGCAATGATCAGAGGTTGTATTGGAAATTGCTTGCTGAATGGAGTTAGGGAATTTATTTCTATTCTCTTAATATTAAATGTTAGAACTTTACTATATGGTCATGATCAACTTTAAATATAAATTATATTATTTTGATCTATGCTGTCGATCTTTCAGAAAGACACAACCCCGTTGTCACCAGATTTCTTTAGCCTTCTAGCGATCTTTCTTTAATCCGATGGAGTGATTGAGAGGACCGGCGTCGACAGTTTCTTCTCTTCTGAAACTGTGTTAAGAGAGAGAAATAAATTTGTTGGGAAACGAAAGGGTGGCAGAAAGTGGGGAAAAATTAGAATCGTTTTAAAACCAACAATATTTCTGCATATATATAGACACTCATATAACTGAGTACAGTTGTGTATTAACGGGTCCATATTGGATTCAGATTCTCTCTTAACGGGTCCATATTGGATTCAGATTCTCTCTTAACGGGTTCACTATTTAATTAGAAAGCTGTCTATAGTTGTGTTCTCTAGGGACCAATAGCATAATTGTATTATTATCAGTTTTTATGTAATTCAGACCATCACTAAATCATAAAGTAATTAATACGCATTCTACACATTAAAGGGCTTATTTTTCATAACATATAATAAATCCGATACAGAATTTGATCACTTCATTATGGGTATAATTTGACAGTCCATTATATAATATATATTTATTATAAGCCCATACATATTGTAATTAATAATAATTAATTCCAACATTAGAAATATATCTAACCTAATTAATGTTGGATTATCTCTTTCGTTGGACCAAGTAAATTTTCTTCCATGGAGATTTAGATCAATCAGTCCCAAAGAATCAATGACTTGTTTAAATCTTAATTGCTCTCTCCAATTTGAATTTTGTTTACTTATATCATTAGTATTGAGAGTTACATTAAAATCCCTGGCAAGAATCTATGGTTCTGGAGTGGATGGTTTTGCATTGATTAATTGCAAATAAAAATGGGGTCTGTCAGGCTGAGTTAAAGGACCATATATTGCTGTGAAAGAAAAGGTAGATGAATCATTAATAAACTGGAATTTAGCGGTTTATGCAGTACCTGAAGGCAAAGGAATTAAAGAGTAAAAAATGAGTATCTTTTCATACTAATAATACTCCACCAGAGGTTCCTATTGAATAGATATTCAATAATACAACACAAAGTTTAGAAAATATGTTACAGTGTTTCTGACAGATTGATTCTCCAAACATAAGATACCCATGTAACATTCTGTAGAAAACTTGTAATAGAAAATTGGGACTAAAAGAAAAAAAAATAAATCTGGAAATGCATACCAAGCAATATTTCCCATTTTAAATAGGCACTGCATTCTTTATAGTCATGTAAAACAAAAAGTGCTGGAATTAAAACATAAATTCTTCAACAGGATGACCTCGATTACCAAATACAATGCTATTTTACATAGGGCACTGATATAGTGATTCTCTGATACGGACGCAGGATTTTGATCGAGAGTCATTAAATTAATTAGATTATAATAATTTATTAAGTTCAAATTTATAAGCTAATAAAATACTAACTAAAAAATCAATAATTTAACATAAAAACTATTAAAATAATATATTTTTATATATTAAAAATAATAACAAAATAAACTTAAAAATAATAGATAATCGAGTCGATAAAGAAAATTTTTCTCTATAGAACTTCATATTTTAAAATATTTACATAATTCTTTCATTATCCAAAGCATATAATATTTTTCTCAATAAAAATAATCAAACAATTCACAAAGAGCCTGAAATTAAATATAAAAGAATAAATTAGCAAAAAATTAATTCGATTTCTTATTTTTCAAAATTAAAGTCAGTTGGCTTCTGTGAGATCACGTAAGTCTGCCCCTGATGCCTCCAACATTATCATTTGTATCTCTACTAGACTACTACCATGACAAGCGGGTTCCATGCACTATAAATTTTTAGTGGTTTATTTTTAAGTTATAACGAAGAAATTATTGGAAAGTATTCCATATTTTTCCTTTACATAATATGCTCAACTACTGGAATACTTGGTTCTTAGCATTCATGCACTATACAACTTATTAATATTTTTTTTCTTTAGTTCCTCTAGAACCATTATGTATTTGCCACTTGCCAGTTACATAGGAGAACCATATCTGAAAACCGTGACAGTCGACAAGATAATCTTGAAAACAGAAAAAAATATATATATATTGACATGCGAATATCGTTTTGATATATTATGCATCAAATTAAGTTTGGGGGAATCGAGACATTAGTATTTGGCCATTTTTAATGATGACAAAACAGAATCTTTGTTTTTTTTACTCTTTTTCAAACACTCCACAGAAAACTAACTAATCTATTCACAAATTGCAATAATTTAATAACAGAGAAATTATCTATAGTTTAATCTTTTTTTGTTGGTAACCGTGTTGCACAGTTTCCCACATAATCTCTCTTTGGCAGTAAATTTGTACCTAAATAATCTCTTTTTCGTTTAGATAGATGGACCACGAAATGTTTTTGAAACAAAAATAGCAATTATATATTTAAATGTAAATTTATTATTTCAGAACAATTAAAACAACAGTTGTTATACTATTCTCTATGCGGGATGAAATCATTATTATTCTTCTCAACCCTTCATTTTTATTCTAAATAAATAATTTAAACACCATTTCTATCATTCAAGTAGTATCACATTTTTACTATCCTCACGCTAACTGAGAAATCACTATTTTTTCACCATCCTTAGTTTCTATTCTCAATGTCTTTACTCTTATGCTATTCTTTGCACCATCCAAACTTTAATATCAATCAATAATATCAAAAACTATTAATAAAACACATAACATGCACATGTTCTTACACAAATAGGGTATCAAACTGGGATTCAGACAACATTTTCCACAATTTTTTTTAAATATAATAATTATAAAAATCATATTATTAATAATAAAAGTGATAAAAGTAAAATTTTAAATCTAAGAATGAAAGCGCGTCACTACCAGTGGCGTTTTTATCAGTGGTGCGTTTGTCTCCTATAAATACCAAACGCGCAGGTATCTATATGCGCGTGTATTTATAAAACTTATTTTTAGGCAAACGCGTCATTGCCAGTGGTGCGTTTATCCAAATACGTCACTAATAGTGATACATTTGCTCCATGCCAATGGCAATGACGCGTTGTCATTCGTAGATTTAAAATTTTATTTTTATCACTCTTATTATTAATAATATGATGTTTATAATTATTATATATAACAAAATCTACATTTTCCA
>CAXKVV010000121.1:0-95749 GCA_964058805.1 Schoenoplectus triqueter | reverse complement strand
AATCTTATTCTTTAGTAAAAAAAAAGAGAATAAATAAGAATAAAATTCATTAATAATAGTTAAATATTATTTTAAATATTTTCATAAAAATAAAATAAATAAATGATAATAATAAATAATAAAAATACCTTATTTTATTTTAGAATCCAAAATAAAGCAAATTATATTCTTTTGGTTATTATAAAAAAAATCTAAAACTCAAACAAAATATAATAATAATAGAATAGATATTATTATTTTCAGTTTAAAAGTACTAATAAAAAATATAATAAGAATTAAATTATTCCTAATATTTTTGTGAATAAAATTCAATAAAGAAAATAATGATTGTAATAAAGAATATAATGAATTTCATTCTTTTAGCTATTATAAAAATTCTAAAATTCTAAATGATAAAAATAATAATAATAAAACAAAATCTTATTCAAAAAGAGTTTCAAATTCAAATAAAAATCACAAAATTCATTTTCTATTATTGTTTTACAAATAATAAATAAAATAAAAGTAATAAAAAGATTAAAAATTAAAAATTATAAAATTCAATAAATGAAATAAAAATAAAATCCCACTTTTAAAAGTCTAGAATTCAAATAAAATTCATTTTCTATTATTTCTCAACAAGTAATAAATCACTTTTCTTTTATAAGTAATAAATAGAATAAAAGCAATAAAATAAAATCCTATTCTAAAAATTCTAAAATTCAAATAAAAATATAAAATTCATTCTCTATTATTTTTCTACAAGTAATAAATAAAATAAAAGTAATAAGAATAAAAGCCTAAGATTCAAATAAAATCATAAATAGAACAAAACAATAATAATTCTTTTAGCTATTATAAATCCTAAAAATCAAAATAAAAATAGCTAACTCATATTTTATTTTTGTAAGTAACTTTTTACAAAAATAAATAGAATTTAAAAATAATAAAAATAAAATTCTATTACTTTAGCTATTATAAAATCCCAAAATCTAAACAAAAATTCTGAATAATAGCTAACCCATGTTCTATTATTTTTGTAAGTAATCTTCTACAGAAATAAATAGAGTTCAAAGATAAAAGATAAATCTATCTTTGTAATTGAGATAATAATGAAAGGAATTATCTTAAAAATCAATAAAAATATAATAACCCTTCTACACTTTAGAGATGATTAAACATGCTCACAAAGGGGTGAAAAGTAATACAGTGATCTTGAACAAGTAATGCAACATTCAGGATAATTAGTCGGGACAAAAACATCTTGACGCTCGTTAAAGAATGATCAAGACTGCGACATCAACACGAAGAAATATGTCAACCTTAAGAAAGAAGAACATTACGATGTCCGAAAGAAGTGACATCTTAATGACTCGGTGTCATGAACAAGTAATCCATGACTAGTTGAGTTAGTAAGGCTGAACTCATCCATTGATAAGTTTGTCTTCTAATTCATCTCCCGAGATTATGAGATTGAATCGTTCTGTAGTTGATTCATCCACAAAACAGTGAATGTGAACCATTCTGTAGTTGATTTCTTCACTGACACACGCCTCAATGTTAAACTGGCTTAGTACTTCATGTTTGACTTTGTGTGCAGTTGTGTTCTTAGGTTTATGAATCAAGTTAGTGTTTAGAATTCATGATCTAGAAGATCAGTGAGAAGAAAAACGTGGGCCAAATCCACCCTTCTCCTGATTCACTAACCTCAAGATCAACCGGCTAAGTGCTTCGAGTTGTATTTTGTGTGATTGGTTGTTGACTAGTGAAGTTTAAACCGTTATGTAGTTGGTTTATCTTCTGAGTCAACTAGGGTCGAGTCGTTCTGTAGTTGACTCCCCTTTCATCCCTCTACGAAGGTCAATCTCATCCGTTGATAAGATTACCTTCTTGAACGTTAAAGATTGAACTGATTTATAGTAAGTTCATCTTTTTACCACTCCATCTCATTGGACTGACCTATTAGTAAATCCAGGATGCTTCAGTGATTCCAATCATCGAAGCACATGACCACTTGACTATCATTTAACTATATTATTTGCTTCTACCTTTCAAAGATCCAGATGTGCCTCGAGGTTAACAGTCCAGGGTAATTAACGGTGGGGGCTTGCGCCCATCGGAATATATAAGAACTCACAATCACTAAAAAAAACCCCTAAATGTGCATTCAAATTGGTCTAAACGGTAGAATCAACCGGTGTTAAACAAATACACGCTTGGGAGGGATCTCCGTGTCCTTCTTCCGCATCTCATCGCCAAAGACGGTGCGGAGCGCGCGAAAAAGGGTCGCACAAGGCAGATCATATAATCATCTCCCATGTTTCACTGTAAGTATTAATCAATTATTAGCTGCACATATTTTTTTATTTACGACACTCGATAATTAATTAATTACACTTTTAGCCCACTTATACCTTTGGCCCATAAGTCTAAATTCGATTTAAAATTCATCCCGCTTTTTATTCACTTTAGCCCCCCCTTAATTATTCTGGCATTCAAATAGTCTCAGTTCGAAATAGGCTAGGTGACACACCCTCGCCTCACTGGTATTTATTAATACCGGTGTACCAAGGGTACTATAGAAGGGATCACATCGCACAGGGTGGTCATAACACACGGGACAATATTAGTTCAACAGTATCGCATCAGAACTCAAAAAGAGCAACTAGCTCTTAGTCTAGGGGGTACTTGTAGCAATATTGACTAATAATTTACATCACACCACAAACATCGAGTAATTGATACAAGGAGCAAATAGTATCAGCTAAGACAACAAATTGGCCACAAGGACACCACAGTAAATGTAAATCAGAACAACAAGATAAAACCAGAACAACACACTGGTACAACAATACACGGCACTGTACACAAGCACCAGATATCCTAGAACCCAAAATCTGACAAACCCAGACAGCAACAACCCAGTGGCTCAAGCCAACAACATAAGCAACAATTCAGAATAGCAACTATAGAATCAATGCAACAACGAAGTACATGAAAGGGGATAAATTGGTACTATCGTGCTACAGACGGGAGCAAGGGCACGGGAGCAACAGCCTCGCTTCATTGGTACCGAATGGTACCAGTGTACCAAGGCACAAAAGGTAAGAATATTTTGGTATCGGTCTGGTACCGTAACACAAAATCACCCCAGCAACCCAAAGGAAAAAGAGGTTTACTAGTATAACAGTTCAGATCAGCAAGTATCAACCAACACCAATCAAACATCAGGAAAGCAATCGGTAATCATCTCTCAAGCAAAAAGGCAACAAACAGGCAAAATCGCACAAGAACGACAAAGCACGAGCTCAGCTCGGTACACGACCCACACGGCCGGAAAGAAATAAAAAGGAAGGAGGTTACCCGATTCGACTCGAGACAGCAAGAGGGCGAGTTGGGGCTGGCTCTGGCCAACAATGATGTAGATGACGGAAGGCGCGTCAGACCCGTCACTGGGTGCGGCGACTGTGGTGCCGAAAGGACAGAAGCATGAAGGGGTAAGTCGTCGGCTGAGGAGACGAGAGCACGCAGTGAGCTTTGTTGAGGGATTGAGAGAGTTCTCAAGTGAATAAGTGCTTGTGAGGGTGAGGGATAGGCGAAGCAGTGAAGAGGGGAAGTAAGAGGAGAGGGGAGGCGTTTTAGATATCGCCGGGGAGAAGAAAAAGATGGGCTTTGCGGAAGAGAAAAACAAAAAGGGCGCAGTTCTGTGTCGTCAGCGGAAGAAAAATAAAAGATGAGAGAATAAGGGGACGACTGAGAGACAGTGAGAGACATAACGCACGTGGGGTGGTGGAAAAACGCAGGAGAGAGAGACGGTGAGGCCCTTTTGACTTTAGTAGTGATATGTGATTGGGTTCGGGTATGATCTGGGTGGTGTGTTTTATTGTGTGGTGAGCATCATGCCTCCTCTTTCATGACCCGTCGGGTTTCTCACTTGGCCACACAGGAGGCTACGGAGAGCACACACATTAATCCAAGGTTTTCGGGCTCTTCTCTAACGTATATGGCGTGATGGTTGGTGTAGCGAATTGAATTCTATTTTTGATTTTGATTTATTACTCCTTGTATGATTTTATGGTCCTTTCAATTTATTTATCACTCTTTTAATTTATAATTAACTTGAAGGAATTTTAGAAATTCTAATTTTTTTTGCATTGCAAGGTGTTGGTTAATAATTAGCTTATTTCTTACGAAGATATGTTATTTTAATTTAAGTGTATATGCACAGAATTGCACACGTGTTTGATATAATTAGGCTATCTATTTGCGTGTTATTATTATTACTTATTATTGATCATTTGCTTATCATTTTATTTTGTTTATGTCTTTATGCATTTTATTTAGTTGTTAATATTGAATTGATTATAGTTGTTTCATCATTGTGATCTCGTCAACTTAATTATTTATTCCAAATTTAACTTTATTTGTATTTGATTTCTAATTAAATTCTTTTAATTTATTCAGAATTTGAGTATGCGTCTACTTGTACACGTAAGTCATCAGTAAATGATAAATTCATTATCTTTTATTATCGGCTTTATTTATCGATTCATTTAATTATATATATATATCCTTAATTGTTAATTGAAGTTATTTATTAATTTATGTTCAATTATTTTAATTATCCTCTTAATTATTATTATTACTTAATTAAATTCTTTTAATTTATTCAGAATTTGAGTATGCGTCTACTTGTACACGTAAGTCATCAGTAAATGATAAATTCATTATCTTTTATTATCGGCTTTATTTATCGATTCATTTAATTATATATATATATATATATCCTTAATTGTTAATTGAAGTTATTTATTAATTTATGTTCAATTATTTTAATTATCCTCTTAATTATTATTATTATTATTTAATTAAATTTTATGGTTTAACACTCATTATATCACACCCTAGAATAATTAAATCGGATTAGGAGTGATTAATCCTACCACGTACACACAATGAGACGTGTGTACGGAAGGCTAAATGAATAAAATAAATCAAATATAGAGTAAACAAAATAATAATAATAATAATAATAATAATAATATAATAATAATAATATATAGTAAAGAGTAACAAAATAGAATACAACGCCTGCATCGGCGGGGCTAGCTCCATCGGAATGGGCAGCAAAATCTCTCAAATAAAAACCCTAAAAGAAAGAAATAAACATAAAAAGCAATGGGTCCTAATCAACTACCCTGCTCACATGCAGATGCGGCGAAACATCTCTGTCACTACGCAGGACTGCACCTAGTACTCTCTCAGCAAAATAAATCCCACACCTATGTATCTGGATCCCACAACCACTGTGGAAACGTGAGTAATTTTAAAAATTACTCAGTACAAATTTAGATCCAGCCTTAAGATTTGATCTTTTTTCCTAGACTGAACCCAAATACGGATACCAACTTTCTAAATGCAGTACTTATCTATTTATAAGTAAATTTATAATTTAATGCATCTCTTTAAAAATTCGTTATGATGCGATGACATGCAATGACAAAGAAACTCGAAATATAAAATCTATGGATAGTAATATAATATATATACATATAAATATAGATATATAAATTATGAGATTGAAGCACCCATATATATATAACCCAATTGCAGATCATCAGTCCATCCACAAGCGGGCACGTGATCAGGCCCTGGACTTGTGACTTACCTAAGCGGGCACGTATTCGGGTCCAACTTACAAACTTAGGATTTTCGAGTAAGCGGGTGTAAATGCCCTGAATACCTTAGGAAAATTTGGCCTCCCGGGGCGATAACGCCCTAGGAGAGTGACGGCTAAAAGCATGTACTCGGTATTCTGAATCTGATGATTCGCCTCACAGAATAATAGTAATATAATAAGACAAAAGGGATTAAAAAGTTATACTTTCAGTCATCATATCGTCAAAAGGAGATAACTACCCGTGTAATGATAAAATAAAATATAATATAAATGAGAGCCTACACTATACCAACCAGGGGCCAGATGACTGCATCCCGAATGAGAGCCTACAATGTACCAACTAGGGGCTAGAGGACCCCATCCTGAGAAATGACCAAACAAAATATAACATAGATGAAAGCCTACACTGTACCAACTAGGGGCCAGAGGACCGCATCCCGAGAAGTGACAAAATGAAATATGATACAAATGAAAGCCTACACTATACCAACCATGGGCCAGAGGATCGCATTCTGAATGGGAGCCTACACTGTACCAACCAGGGACCAGAGGACCGCATCCCGAGAAACGACAAAATGGAGTAGAATTCAGACTCAGATATGCCCGCCCATACTAAACACTGAAAGATATGGTATCCTAAACGCTCAAATTTGGATTAAAAATCTTAATCATATTAAGAATAGTAAAAATATAATATTGATCAAAAGAAAAATACTTTGGCAAGGCCGAACCCGCCAAATGACAGGGTCGGTGGATAACCGACAAGTAAAGGTGCGTAGTGTATATATAAACCAAGGGGAATGTAACCCGTAGGTCTGATTATACAAAACAACTTCCGACTAAGATCACTCGGCCCGCCTCTTAGTAGTCTCATGCATTTAATGCATGATTAATTACCTAACTTAATTAATAATTAGTGATATTAATAATATCAACCTAATAATTATTATCTATAATTTAAAATTTAAAATTCTAATCTACTCATATCCTGTCTAAATGCAAATGACATGATACGACATGTAAATGCGGGTTGGCCCAAAAAATATTGGTCAATTTATCGGATTCATATTATAGTTCAAATTTGGGTCCCTAATCAAATTTGATAAGAAAATACCGTAATTCAATTATTTTTAAAAATAATTTTATTTTCGGTTTGGGTTCTTATTTCTGAAGAAAGAAAAACAAGTCTCAAGAATCCGTACATGAATATTTCGGCAAGGCTGGTAACGTTCAGCTGCTCGATCTTTGATGGGCCCACGATCTTGTCAGTTGTCACGTTTTGAGCGCATTCAATTTGCCGGCTCTTCGGGACACTTCTGAGAGCCTACGTAGTCCAAAAATAATTAAATTCATGAGTCCTATTTACGCTTGGTCTGGTTAGGTTAAGGTATATAGGACCCTC
Organism: Schoenoplectus triqueter; assembly: GCA_964058805.1. Classification (NCBI taxonomy): domain Eukaryota; kingdom Viridiplantae; phylum Streptophyta; class Magnoliopsida; order Poales; family Cyperaceae; genus Schoenoplectus; species Schoenoplectus triqueter. The sequence continues at coordinate 88,688 of CAXKVV010000121.1, read as the reverse complement.
AATTGAAATTATTATTATTTAAGTTCATATTTTAAGATTATATATTATTTTGATTTAATGTAATTGATTTAAATTTTATTTTGATTAATGAAGTTAACTAATTATTATCACCTAATTAAATTAAATTTATAATTAGGATAATTAATTATTTAGAAATAGAGAAATTGATTAATATATAATATTTTATATTTAATATATTTAGTATTATTCTTATTAATTAAAAATAGAGAAATTAATTAATATATATTTTATAATATAAATTATTATTATATTTTAATTATTATTTTATAAATCTTAATTATTTATAATATATTCTTTAATTATGTTTTATTTTATATATATTAGTATTATTTTTATAATTTATAATTTATATTTATAGAAGTGAATGAAATTAGGAAATCTCAACTAAATTGAACTTAATTTAAATTAAACGTTGTTATTTTATTAACTGTGTTGATATTTTAGTGTTTGGGATCATAGACTGACTCTGAAACCATTGTATCTATTCGTTTTATTTTTAACGAGGCAGATCATGTAATCATTTCCCAAATTTATCTTTAAGTATTAATTAATTATTAGTTGCGCATATTTTTTAATTTACGGCACTTGCCAATAAATCAATTTATACTTTTAACCTGCTTATACCTTTCAACCTATTTAACTTGATCAAGGAGGCGATGTGGTTGGGTCCGATTGGCGATTGAAGGAATAATCGCAATCGGAGAGCGAAGTGTAGGCTTATCGCGGGTTGTCTCAGCGTAATGGGTCAAGACTTCACATCCCAGTTAAATTAATTAATTTGATCATCTAAAATTTTTAACCAATCAATTGTTAAAGTAAATTCTCACAAAAGTATATCCGTCTCTTAAGAAGCTTAAGTCGTAATTTTAAAAATTAATTTATTTTATTTTATGTGGGTATGATACTAATTTATTTCAATTGAATCTTTTGTTCCTTTATTAAATTCGAAATTTATATTTTAATAACGCTCAATACTTTAATTATATTTCTTGCATTTATCTTTGATTTAGATATATCCATTTCATAAAGTTTTACTTTGATCTTTGGGTATGTTATTCGATACTCAACCTCTTTCATGATTATTTATATTCCAAATTTGATTGAGTCATTATTTATTTAAACTTTAAATTTATATCTTTATTTTATTTAGATCTTTTAATTTAATTCTTATAATTTACTTGAAAAATTGACCATGCATCTTCTTATCTACGTAAGTCATTGATCAAACAATAATTTAATTATTATTTTACTATTATATATATATATATATATATTAAGCTCTATTTATTTATCTATTTAATTAATTATATATATATTCCCTTAATTTTTGGTTTAAATTATTTATTATTAATTTATTTTAAATTATTTTAATTATCTTTATAACTTAATTAAATATCATGGTTTAACACATTCTGGACATGCAACTGATTGGCTAGTCTTTTCATGGTTAGTTCAAAGGGATGACCGAAAAGCCAAGATGTAGTATAGAATGGTTCGTTATGAAATTGGAGGTTGGCATATATATCGATTCATTTAAAGAGAGGAACTGACGCCAACCCATGTGATCAAGGTACTTATCCAATTGAGTGGTTTTTTGGTCCCGAATGGCCCTGACTTTCTCAAAAAAAAAAAAAAAAACCTCACCGATACCCAATGTTTTGAAATTAACCTTTATAGTTGATAAAGGACTAGGCATCTCAAAATAGGTACCGATTTGTTCAGGCTCTGGTAAAATCAATGAGTGGTATCGAACGAGTAGAACAACTTACACCCTTTGTATTGGTTGCTTGTGCGATTTTTTATCCTCATATGAGTCATTATTGTCAACTGATAAAAATAAGGTCTAAGATGCAAAATTTACCAAAAACTGATGAAACTCCGAAAGAAGATCACCTTTGGCAAGAAAACTTCACCTCGAACAAGAATCGATAAAATTCGCAAGAAATCACACGTATTCATTGTAATAGTTAGCTAATCATTGCAACGGTTAGGCAATACTAATCCTAACGAGGTTAACTGTTGTAGATGTAAGATGAATTTAATTTGAAGCTTTTTGAACAAAGTTTGCACACAAATGATTTAATTCGTTACAATAGTTATTGGGACCTATTATAACGGTTAGAGGATGATTTTCATTTAATTTTATCTCGAGATGATCCTTTACAACAAATGTGGGATTTATTGCGATAGTTTGGCAGTGAAAATATTCTAGAGCTTTTTGAATAAAATTTGTAATGATTTATTTTGCTACAACATTCGGATATGTTACCTCTAATTCTTATAACTCTAATCTAACCTCACTCTTTCTTGAGATCTTCATATATATTCTCCTACTGATGCTTTATATCTAACTATTATTGTGATATTATCTAACTGTTAGATACTTTAAGAAAACAATGTTAATCTTCTCTCTTAGGATATAGTTCCCCTTTTCTATTGGGTAACTTTTTTTTTACTTATTAAGAAGTCAATTATGAACTTTCAGTTTTTTTTTCCAATGTAATAAAGTGCGTAAGTAATTAATAGGGAGAGAACCTAACTTACACCCTAAGATATTTGCTAGAATTTTGCCTTCTTAATTTGAAATATTTTATGGTATAACTTATACTTTCTGAAAAATTTATTCTTAAATTAGATTTATTTTCGAAACCTTATAGAAATTTTAGTGCCTCAATCGTTTTATGATATGTTTTAAGAAATAGTAATGTATCGTCAACAAAATTTAAGTTGATAACATTACTTTCATCAAAATTAATCTCTCTAGATAATCTTATTCCTTGCCTTTTGAAATAATTTTAGATAGAGTATCAGCTAGTAAATTAAATAAAAGAAAAGGAAATATGGTCTACTTTCTTAGGTCTTTTTTTTTTTACATTTATCCCGTTCTCTTTGTTAATCCAGTCAGTTTGATGTTTTCTTGTACTGACTGGTTCACTGTATTATTATTTTTTTTGACGAATTTAATTGGAGTATTATCTGTAAAGCATATGATAAGAATCAGTGACAAGTTTTTTTCACAATGAAATCCCCCCCCCCCCTCCTATTCTGAACTTTTCTGAAAAAATAACTGACGTTTTCATTGGAACGAATGGATATACTAGTTTCAAGTTTGTTCTACGACGTACGTTTAAAAAAAAAACTGAGGGAAAATTCATGAATAATGGAATCCTGGCATGTTTCTTTGATCGAAACAACATAACTTTTGCGTTTGGGGATGTTTAATACTCCAGTCTAAATGAATGGAGTAAATATAGGCTCAGCTGCACAAGAAATTAAGGCCTCCAGTGAACAAAAAAGGAGCGGGGATGTTTTAGCATATATTGGGTCAAATTTGAATACGATGAATGACAGAATAATTTTCTTGAATCGTATGATGCGTCAGATTCAATGGACGTTGGAACTAACCCTCCACGTAACGTAAGAGACATTTTCCCAAGAGAAAAATATTGATAGAATACAAGTAATCTTAAAAGCTTGAGTGTTTCAGTAACATGCATTCCAGTTATATTTGTCGATTTTTTATTCATTTCAATCCAGCTTCAGCCTACCATGAAATTCACCGAGTTACAGAACCTGTACCTTGTCTTTTGATGGATGTGGGCCTCATTGAAAAACTGGGCTTGAAGTAAGCGGCCCAGGCAATGTATAGAAACTAGAAAGAAAGCCCGGGTTGAATATGAATAAATATATATATCATTTTTTTTATTAATTTAACATGAAATATCTAAAAAGATCAAATTTAATGGGATGCATCCAGTAACGACTAATATAAATTTGTATAGTGTTAACAGTTTGGATAAAATAGTTGAGGGTTGCTGCCTAAGGAAAACAAAGAAAATAATAATCAACAAAGAAAAAGAAAAAGGAAAGCTCAGCCTACAGCAAAACAAGTTATCTTTCAAAACCAAGAGTATAAACCTACGTAATCAGGCCAAATCTAACAACGCCCATCACCGTTTAATTGTATACAGCGATGTGACTTTTTGACCTTTGACATAGAATGGGTGAGCCGTGAACAATATTTAAATAATCGTTTAATTGTATATAGCGATGTGACGTTTTGAATTTTGACATACAATGGATTAGTTATCTAATTAAAAATAATAGTAAATAATTTAGTACATATGATAATGAATTTCATTTTTAGTAGAGATGATAATAAATCTCGATTTTTTACGAAATGACGGAGATTTATGTTTCAAATATATATATATATATATAGGAGTGGAGATACCGTGAGCTTAAACTCACAGAGGCCTTCCATGAGCTTAACTCAAAAAACATATTAAATCATCTCGAAATTTTAATTTATCATTCTCATTAAATTCTTTATATGAAAATCTCATGGGATGCAAAAATTTGGAGCCTTTTGAGCTTTTTAAGTCACCATTTTTAATTTTTGAAAATCAGCTCTAAAAATAATAATAATATATTCAATACTTGAACATCATTTTTAAAAATTAAAAACGATAACTTAAAAAACTCAAAACGCTCCAAATTTTTGCATCCCATGAGATTTTCATATAAAGAATTTAATGAGAATGATAAATTAAAATTTTAAAATGATTTGATATGTTTTTTGAGTTAAGCTCACGGAAGGCTTTCGTGAGTTTAAGCTCACGGTATCTCTACTCCACTCTCTCTCTCTCTCTCTATATATATATATATAAAATAATAATATGCCGGATCAATAGAGCTTTTTTTTTTAATATATAACTATATATTCGAACCAAAAAATAATATGAACAAATGGTAAGAAAATCAATAATTGCATGGAGTTTTGTAGCGATATGGATCTCTTGACCAATATTTATCTTTCACAATCTTGCTAAGCACTTTCAAATAAATTTAAAAAACCTATGATTGAAATTCTTTTTTACAGAAATATTCCTGAACTTAGAGATTTATTGTGATATATTACGGATGAAAATCATTAAATTTAAACCGTTATAATGACCATATGATTTGATGATCATTGATGAAACATCAAATCCTATTTAAATTGTATGATATTTGAAACACAACCAATGTATAAATTTACAAATTTGTTTGTAATTTTTATTTGTTTTTAAAATATTTATAAATATATTTGAAAGTAGTATAAAATAGTTGTCAAGAGATCCACTTTACAAAAGAATATGAAGAAGTGTTTTTTCACAAGAGTACTTGTTATATTATGAACTAAAATTATTTATAGAATTTATATTAGAATTAATTAGAACCGGCTCATTAACATCATGAATAGTAAAATTCAAGTGAAGTTCCACAGCAGAATTGGGCTCTTTTGTTTTTACAAATGCGTTTAAAATGTTGATAATCACTTGTACACTACCACAAAAAATAACATCAATAACGGTGCTTAGAACCCATCGGCAACCGTTATTGATGGCACAATCATAAAAAATTATAACAATCATTATTAAAGGCAATGGACTCCGCCACCAATAAAAATTCAGAACATCTTTTGTGTCTATCTTCAATAAAGATTTTTATGAAAGAACTGTTCACTACCCTTTTTACAGTTGTTATTTCTCTCAAGTTAGCAACGGTTATACAACCACTGTTATTGGGAGCGCTGCAAAGTTTAACTGCGGTTTTGTTAAAAACAGCTGCAAATAGTTTATAGCGGTTCTTATGAAAAAATCGATCTAAATATGACTTATTACAGCGATTTTGTAGTTAAAAACCGCTGTAAACAGAGATTTACAGCGATTTTTTCATAAGAACCGCTATAAACTTTTTTTTTGAATTTTTTTATTTCTGTGACTAGCCCATATATGCTAGCCATATATAATATTTCCATCACATGTATTTTCACAAATATAATAATAACTATATTTAATTACTAATTAACTACATCTAATTAACTAATTTATCTAACATCCATGCATAATACTACATAATACAATAAAATATAACAAATATTTACAAAATATTAAAACTAAATGATAAAAATATCAAAACAAAAAAATCACAAACTCAACCCTAAGTTATTTTACTTCCTCGTACTCAGCCGATGTCAAAGGGTTGTAGGTTTTGATGCTCCGAAAAAATAAAATGATTAGTATGTAGATATATATTGAAACAATTAATAAATTTAACTATGTATAATTAATTTCTACTCCCCTTGGGAAAATAATCTAATGGGTAATTCTTGATGATTTCAATCATGGTCCGCATGACATAATACCCGCACTCACTGCCGCCAGGTTGCGTCGGGCACTAATAATAATTATAAATATAAAATAACAGGTTAATACGTATAATTATTCATGCATATACAATGACCTAATTAATTATAATTAACCATAACGCTAATTATATAATATGTAACCATATCGAAATCTGTCGAAAAATCAATGGATCATTTACTCCCATAAGTTTACTTGAGTTGCGCAGTTGCCAATAACGCTTGCACCCCTTGCAAGCGAATTTTTAAGATTTGTACAATGCTTAAAATTGAACTAAGTATGAGAATACTTACGTGTAGCAGCGCGGCGCGGCGAGGCGAGGCAGCGACACAGAACGAGGCAGCGACACAGAATGAGGCAACGACACAGAATGAGGTAGCGGCACGTCTCCCTGTGACTGTGGCTGTGGCGAGGCAACAACACGTCTCCCTGCGGCTGTGGAGCGGCGAGGCGAAGGGGAGGAGGAGAGAGGGAGGGGCACGACGATGGCGACAAAGAGAAATCAAACCCGCTCCAATCATCCGCTTCGGTCCGCTTCCATTATTCACTTCGTTTGAGAGAAGATAGAGGAGAAGTTTGTTGTTGAGACAATAAGAGAAGAGAACAGAAAATTTGATCAAATATGGTGGAATTTTGTGCTATTTCGAGCTAAAAAAATGCTCAAATTCGGAGCTCCTTTAATGGTGGCGGCTGCTGGTTGGGAGAGAGAGAGAGAGTACTTAGGGCAACAACAATTATTAGCAACTTTACAATGGTTTTTTAGATAAAAAAATACTGTAAAGGCTTTATAGCGGTTTTAGAAGAAAAACACTACTAAGTTTACAGCGGTTTTTAGCTGAAAACCGCTGTAAATGGGTTTTACAGCGGTTTTAAGCTAAAAATCATTGTAAACTTAGCAGCGTTTTTCTTTTAACAACCGTTGTAAAGTCTTTTACAGCGTTTTTTTAGCTTAAAACTGATTTAAATGGTGCGCTGTAAAAGGGATCTTTTGGCGTAGTGGTTACTGAAGGCATCTTGATAATGATTTAATTTTCTATAAAAAATGTTATTGATGGTGACCTTCAGTAATGATTTTTACATAAAAATCATTACTAATTTTTTTTTAAAAAATAATTGAAAAAAATATCCTTGAGAATTTCTTAAAGAGTCTTTTAGCTATTTTATTTAATAAGTATAAATACACAAAAAAATATGGACATATAAAGAACATGCACATATATAAATAAATAAAAAAATATAAATATATTTGGCCTCGGAAATGAGCATAGCAACATAACCTATTAACCTTGTAGTTCTCGTTGTAATTTTTTCATGACAGTATAGAATGTCTTGATCAGAGTTTTTTTTTTATCAAAAGTTATGACCTTCTAAAAGTGAGATGCTCCGATTTCAATTGTGCCTTCACATTTTTTTTTGTGTTTTCTTCTTCTTTCGGGAACGTTGGATGAAATTGGAATAAACGAAGAATATAATAAGAGTTAAGAATCCGTAGGTGTCACTTTTCTGAATTACTATTGATTGGAATGTTTAGTAATGATTTTTTCATTACTAAGAGTTTAGAATCCGTAGGTGTCACTTTTCTGAATTATTATTGATTGGAATATTTAGTAATGATTTTTTGGAGTTTCAATATCTTGGAAGGGCTACTAGCAGAAGGTTTATTTGGTTTTTCATAAATATCATTATTGAAGGTATACATAGAGGTGATATATTGATCTTTAGTAATGTTTTTTCATAAAAAATGTTATTGTGATTTTGCCAGCAGTAAAGGTTTTTATAAATAAATCATTACCAAAGATATCTAATAATTAAATCAGCAAGATTCTGATCTAGTTCTGACATTGGTGGGGCCTACTAATCTAATTCAGTAATGATTTTTATGTAAAAATTGTTACTAAAGGTGAATGTATCTAACAAATAAGTTAACAGATATTGGTGGGGCCCACTGACCTAAATCAGTAACTATTTTTATGTAAAAATCATTAGAAAGTAAATGCATCTAACAATTAAGTTAGTCGATTCTGACATAGATGGAGCCCGCTAACCTTGAGTAATAATTTTTTCATAAAAATCGTTATCAACTTTCTTAGTATTTTTTTGTTATTTTTCACACATCTTGTGTAACTGTTGTTATTTAAAAACGAGTTAATTTTTTGACAAGTCACTGAATTTTGATGCTTATTCATATTTGATCACTGAACTTCTATTTATCCATTTTTTAGTCACTGAACTTTGATGTTTATTCATATTTGGTTACTCCAATTAGTTTTTTCACTCGAAAAATAATTAAAATAAAATTACATTTGTTGCCAAAATTAATTGGAATGAAAAATAGATAAATAAAATAAAATAAAATTTATTTTTTATTAGTTTTTCAATTATTTTTTAGTGGAAAAACTAATTGGAATGACCAAATATAAATAAACATCAAGTGATCTATCTCAAGATTAATCTTTAAAAACCATCACTGAATCTTCCATTCATTTCTTCGCAACGCATTAATCCTATATAGCTATTTTAAAAAAAAAAAAAACGTTACAGTTTTGTGGTAGCGGTGGAAAAATAAATTGTTTAAGCACGGATGCAAATCTTAACCTGATTACCCGGCCAATCGTATTAAAAAAATTTCGAATTTATAGCGGATTTCAGTTTTCAGTACTCGAATCCTAGCGGTTCTTAGGTTTCAATCCGAAGCTGAATATATTTAGCTAATTCAAATATCCATTTCATCTCCATTTAATTCTTAGAATTTTATAAGATAAAATAAGAGTTTAAGATATTCAGCTTTAAATATTGACAAATATATATATTATTTGAATTGTAAACACACACTACGCATTATCTTAATTTGTTATTAAATCAGAGTTGATTATCTAACTGTTAAATCTTAATGGATTGAATAATAATTCTAATCTGACCAGGGCACTAAAATATTACTACTTCCTCGATTGATCAAGTAATTCGAGGGAAAGTTAATACGTTGACATATTAAACTTACATCCTAAAACTTCATTTCAGACCTTCTGTACATTATTAATACATGGTTTTCCACATGATTATAAATAGAATACTCATCATCGATTCATTGCCAAGAATCCTCTCTTCTTTCTAGTGAAGAAGGAAGAAGCACAAACCTATATAGTTCGCTAATGGAATTAGAACCCTTAAACAACATCTCCGTGAACCATGCGATGCGTTCTGCATTCCACCTGGTGTTCACTGACATCACATATTGCGTGAGACTGCCGAAGAAGAAAGCCACTCGCACCCAATCCTTCCTAAAAACTGAGGACCAAGCTGTCCCTTATGACATTGGAAGACCTCCTCCTACCACTAAGACCCTACTCGACCATGTCTCCGGGGAAGCTAGGCAGGGAGAGATTCTGGCAATACTTGGCCCGACTGGGTCCGGCAAATCCACCTTGCTGGATGCTTTGGCAAATCGAATTGCACGTGAAAGCTTAAAAGGGTCTATTACACTCAATGGAGAGAAACTGAAAAGTGGGACCCTGCTTAAAGTGATATCGGCCTATGTGATGCAAGATGATTTGTTGTATTCAATGCTCACTGTTGAAGAGACACTGATGTTCGCTGCAGAGTTCAAATTGCCTCGAACATTGAGCAAGAAACAGAAAATTGACAGAGTGCAATCGTTGATTGACCAACTCGGGCTCAGGAGAGCAGCAAATACTATAGTGGGGGATGTGGGACACCGCGGTATCTCTGGTGGTGAGCGTCGGCGTGTATCGATTGGGGTGGATATTGTGCATGATCCAATCATTCTATTCTTGGATGAACCTATTTCCGGATTAGATTCCACAAGTGCCTACTTAGTAATCCAGGTAGATACTCTAATTTGTTAGCTCATAATGTGTTGCGTATATTAATGAAAAATAACTAATCCAAATATAATAAATTATAAATATATATTATTGTTAGCAAATACAGTGCATGATTTTTTTTTTCGATCGGAAAAATAAGAGTCAAGCTCTCAAATTTCATAATTGTCCTTAAAACTTTCCATCCGCGTTTTTAACTCACAACCTCGCGCATAGAGGACGTTGTTTTTTGACGCTAAACAAAAGCTGATTCTCAATACAATGCATGAATTAAGATGCTTTGTTTTGATCCAAATCGAATCAAGAGAATGTGTAATTGGCAAACAAAAAGAATGTTAATATTTTATATATAACTTAATGGGTTTATATCATATTTACCCTTTTACGTATGCAGGTGGTTCATGAGATTGCCTTAAGGGGAAGTATTGTAATTATGTCGATCCACCAGCCAAGTTTTCGCATTCTTAATCTGTTAGACCGTACAATCTTTCTATCGCGTGGGCGCAGCGTCTACTATGGCTCTCCTACCAACCTCCCAAAGTTCTTCTCTGAGTTTGGCATGCCAATCCCTAGGGAACAAAACCCAGCCGAGTTCACCCTGGACCTTGTTCATCATCTTCAGGAGGATGAGCAAACTGATCCGATGACTATTAGACGTCTAATAGCTTTCAATCGTTCTTGGGGACTTCGAAATGTATCAAAACGTGAACCATCTGTAGTATGTGATTCAAAAGGAGTGACCTTGAGGGAAGCAATTATTAACAGCGTCCCTAATGCCAGGCTTGTTGATGGTACAATGCCCAATTATGCGAATCATTGCTGGACTGAGGTAAGCGATTCAATTCCATAGTTTGATTTCTTTTCCAGTGCATCAAACATATTGATACTCTAGCTATCAAATATTAGATTTAAACAATAAAAAATATCGGTATTTACAGATTTGCATACTTATGAAGCGGTCGTTTGCCTACTCCAGGCGATTGCCACAGATCTTCCTAACCCAGCTGGTTATGATTATTATCACTAGTGTGACTTATGCATCATTTTTTTTGAAACTTGAGAAGTCATCAACTGGCGTTAAGGAGCGGCTTGGTTTCTTCACAGCTGCTATGGTCACATTGTTCTTTATTTCTTTCATTTCTTTGCCCGCCTTTCTCGAGGAGCGTTATATTTTCTATCGGGAGACATCCCACAATGCATACCGTCGCTCCTCTTTTGTGATTTCTCGTGCGATTGAAGGCTTCCCTGCACTGGTTGTGTATTCTGTAGTATTTGCCGGTATAACATACTTCCCTATTGGCCTAGAAGGCGGCTTACATGGTTTTCTATATTATACAATTTGTACTTTGGCTACATTTTGGTCGGGTAGTGGATTTGCAAACTTCTTATCTGGTATTATTTCTGAGTTTGTGTCCGGCTTTACTATTATGTTTGGAGCGTTAAACTCTTTCATGATATTTTGTGGGTTCTACCGCAATCGCAACCGTATTCCAGACTATTGGCTGTGGTACCATTACTTTTCCTTGATAAAGTACCCATACCAAGGTGTTTCGCAGAATGAGTTTGGCGACAACTCAACATGCTATTCTCGAGGGGTTCAACTCTTTGACGATACAATAATAGAGCAGTATCCTTATCAAGTAAAGGCGTCACTGTTACCGAACATCAGTATGATACTTCAGACAAATATTACAATAGACACATGCATGATGACTGGACCTAATATACTGGAGCAAAATGTTATTACTGATCTCAGTAAATGGGATGAGATCTGGGTGCAGATTGCATGGGGGTTTCTTTATCGATTTCTTTTTTACATCGCACTGAGAGTGGGAGGCAAAAACAAGAGGCACTAAAGGACAGAAAGCACTAAATTAAGTGTCTATTTAATTTACATGTGTTGGATTTGTGAAAAGAAAAAGCTTTTTGGTTTTTCTTATAGTTTTCAGGGTGTGAAGAATCGAGTAAATAATTTTTATTTTTTTAAGAAAAAAATTACTTTATAAAACTAGTGTATATTTATTATGTTGTGATTTTATTTCAATTCTTAATCCAAATTATTCATGTACTGGGTTGTATTTTTTTTTTAATTTTGTTGTTCTTTTGCAATAACTAGTCTATTCAAGAGTGAGGATATATAGCATTGGTTTCTGATCTTTTTTTTAAGTTAAATTAAAAAGAGTGAACTGTTTCAATGACTGATTGTTGTTTTTTATCGCATTGTATCCGTCAGTTTCGTGAAGCATAAGATAACAATCGGTTTAATTAATAGGAAAAAATAGTTATTTGCCTTTTTAAACTTCTAAAATTAAATTTTTGCCACTGCAAACTTTTAATTGAGAATTTTACTATTAAAAAACATATTTATTCTTAAATTTACCATTATACCTATTTAAACACAATTAAAAAACAAATAAAAAATAATACCAATTATACTCTCTCATTAATTCAGTACATGATTTAGACGAGTTACGATCGATTCAGACATTTTCTACTTTTCTTCTTCGATGAAGAACAAAAATCCTCTACTGAAGCTCTCGATTTCGCACAAACCATTGATTTTTGCTCAGACACTTGAGTCGCGATTTACCTCACACCCTCACACTCGCGATCACTGACAAGTAGTACCGCTCTCTACTTTGCAATTTCATAGCACACCTCTCTGCTATGCAAATCCGTGAAGTAAGTTACTATTTTAAATAAATGAATTGTTTAATATTTATTTGAGATCTAAAAGGAAAGTTGCCTCTCAGTGAACACAAAATCGGATCCTCCATTACCATTAACCATGTGGCCAATGTCTTTTCAGAAAAGTTGAGCCGAGCTGGAAGATGAATTAGATCCTTGATGCATTCTTCGTACTTGGAATTGGAGGATTCGACAAATAATTTGTTTGTCGGAGAGCCGAAAAGGATGTAGAGGAGCAGGCGGTGAGGGTCTAAACGAAATCTGTTTGTCTAAGAGGAATCAATTTGTCTCTGATCGTGAGCGTCAGTTGCAGAGCGATCGCCAATAATCATCTAAGAGCGAAGAAGGTGAGAGTCTGAGATATCGATTTTGCTTTCTGAGCGAAATCGATGGAGTGGAGTTATTTTTACTCTTTGTGAATTGAGTCTGAAATTCTGAATTAATATATCGAACCGATCGAGTATGCTGAAAAGGAGGAATATAATTGATATTATGATTTTTTTTTTGTTTTTTTAATTGGAATTATATAGATATAATGATAATTTTAATAATGAATCTGTTTTATAATGAAAAATTTATCAGTTGAAAATTTGTAATGGTAAAAAATTAATTTTAAAAGTTTATACTCACAAATAACTAATTTTCCCTACCAATTAATATGACATTCAAGTTATTTCTGTCGATTTTATTCACTTCGATCCAGTTACGGTGACCTTTTTATAGATGTGGGCCTTAAAGAAAAGAAAAGGGGCTTAAAGCGACAAGGAAGCCGACCGGTAAATGTAGAAAGAAACCCAGGTAATCACTAATCGATGAGCCTAATATTGAATTTTTATAATTTATATTTTAAAAAGAACAAATTTGATAGGATGCATGTAATAACGCCTAAAATTAAATTTGTATAGTGTTAACACTTTTTATTTTTATTTTTATTTTTATTATTTTTTTTTTTGCAAATGGTTGACGATTAGAAGAAATTTGATGGGATGCATCTAATAACGCCTAAAATTAAATTTGTATAGTGTTAACACTTTTGAATTTTTTTTTTGCAAATGGTTGACGATTAGAAGTGTTTGGGCATGGGTAATATTTTTATTAATTTATTTGATATGGATAAGGATAAGAATTTTGTTAAATAAATATGTGAGATATGGATAAAGAAAATTTCATACGTAACATAGGATAAATTATAAAAAAAATAACTTATATTATTTTTAATATAATTATCTTCTGTAGTATTTTTCCCTATGTAAATTGTCTCAAGTTTTATAAGTTAATTAACTATGTATTATCTTTTTCAAGTTCAATCATCTTATAAATTATAATATTTGAACAATATGTAGTAGAGTACTTATTAAAATGATTGAATGAGATAATATAAGATTTTATTTTAGATAATATATTATTTTTATTTTGAATATATTTTATTTTCTTGTTAAAAGTTTGACAAGAGATGCTTGTATATTTTTAATTGTTTTTTGAAATGAGTCAAGTTGAAATTTATCATATATTTATATTTTGATTTCATATTAGTAAAATAGAGATATATTTCTATGAAAAGAATGATTTCTGATTTTTATGTAAATGATGATAAACTAAATAATATATTAATATTATTTGTTAGAATCAATTATTGTTTCAAATGGATATGATAAAAAAATATCTTCATCTGATATGTACCATGCCCATTGACACCCTACTAACTATTGCTTGCTAACAAAAAAGAATAAAAGGAAAAAAATCAGCCAAAAGAAAACTCAACCTACAACAAAACAACAGCCAACATCGTTCTTAAGCATAATATAACATTAGTATTGTTGAATTTAAATTAATTATTATTTTTTTGAGGTAGATATTAATTATTATTTTGTTGTTGTTATTATTTTAATGATAATAGCATATAATTAAAATAATAATTTTGATAATAGTTATTGATTTTTATAATTATATTTATTGTTATTATTATCATAGTTATTAATAATAGCAAAATTATCATTGGAAAAATTAATTAAAAAAATAAAATAAAATGAATGACAGTTTTGGAAGATTCCTTTCTCTATCTTATGCCTTCTTATTCTCGAAATATAATTGAAATATCAAACACCCTGAAACAATCACTACCACATAAAAAACTTTTAGTAACCCCATTTAGTAATGATTTTTAAAAAAAATAGTTACTAAAATAATGTAGTAGCATTTTCAAAATATTAATGAAAGTTCGACGGGAGAGTAAAAATGCTCGAATGGGAGAGATGAGAGAGGAAGGACCCTAATTAATAACACTTTTAGAATTGATTATTAGTTAAAAATTGACTTTAAAGATTGACCTTTAGAACCGTTTGTTATAAAAAACTTTTATAAAGGTAACATTCAGAAAATGTTTTTTAAAAATCTGTTCTTAAATGTTCAGAAATGTTTTTTTACGTAACCGTTTGTAAATGTTTTTATCAAAATGAATTTCATTAATACCATCAGAATCTTTTACAGAATCTTTTAGCAATAATATTCTATAAAATTTTATAAAATTGATTCTAAATGAGCGTTTCTAACATACTTTTTATGGTAATGAGAATAATTTAGTGATTTCTGAGCGATTTTGTCCGATATTTCTTGGATTAATTTATCATCTACAGAATATGTAAATCTATACTATTATATAAAGTAGCTCAGAATTAGACGGATACATTTTTTATCATTTTCTTTAATTTTTTTATATCTCAAAATATCTCTCATCTAATGATTTACATTAATTTTAACTAATCAAACGAACACAATAGCGTCCATTATTTTGTATACCTCTTCATTTTTTTTGTCATATAGCACTACTAGAATTGTTGTTATTACCGTGGATGGAAAAACGCTTATTCCGTGGACTCAAGCACGGAAAAAATGTCATTTCCGTGAATTACCCACGGAAAGATTTCCACGGTACTTTCATCGCCAGAACAAATATTATTTCCGTAGAATATCACAGAGATAATCATTTTCTAAGGAATTAAGCGCGGAAATGATTCTACGGAAATAGTTTTATATCTCATGATTTTTACTTCCACAGAAATAACTTTAACAAGTCATAGAATAATTTTATTCATCCACATTATTATTTTTCTATTATTAATTAATTTACGCAGATTTTAATAAAAAATACAATAGGTGAACCCATTATTTCTGTCAATAAAAGCACATTATTTCTGACAGTAACACCATATTATTTGTTCAGTAACACCACATTATTTGTTCAGTAACACCACATTGTTCAGTATCTTTTGATTATTGATGTCAGTAACATGAATTATTTTGTTTTCTAATTGTCAACTGATGACAAATTAAAATAATCAAGCATTGAAAATAACTTCAGAAAAATAATGTAGCATATAAAAACATCAATTGGAAGTAAATCAAATCAGAAAATACAGGTATTGAACTGCCAAAATATAAACCCTTATATCAACTACTATATTGCTATAATTGAAAAGCATATGATGTCCTTGAGTTGGCTAAGAAATTAGATTATGACCCTACAAGTACAACATACAATGAACAACAAAAATTAGTATTGTGAAACATCAAAACCTTATTTGTCTGTACATAATTGTCACTATAGAAAGCTAAAAAATCACCTGAGTTAAAGCTACATGCATCATCATAACTCTTTGAAATGACTGAGGAATGGAACCATGATGATCCTATGAGTGAAATTAGTATATTATCAACAAAGCAGTACCTCTCAATAATTGTCTTAAATTCAGTTTTTGTTACCTGAAAAGTAGGATGTTGAACTCCTAACAAAGCAGTACCTCCTAATATCAAATTTAAGAAGAATAGGTTTACGCATGTTTGATTTGGACAAGGAAGAAAAATTAGAGCTGTAACAAGATAGAGATAGAATAGCCAATAAATATTAATTACCTGATTTATTTCTTCTATTAGAAGAACAAATATGACACCAATTGTAAAAATAAAATTAAAGTCATTATTTCTGTGAGTAATGTCAATATTCCTGTGAGTAATGTCAATAATTCTGTAAGAAATATTGAAGTTCCGTAGTAATGCCAATATAGATACCCAATATAGATAGAATTAGGACTTTGATGACTTTAACAAGATAAAATTAATGAATAAATCATTATCATAAAAAACGGTTTGCAATTAAGAATTTGACATCTCTAATAGCAGTACCCAAAGCAACTAGGATAATATTTTTCTTCTTACCTTGAAAAGAAGTTAATCTTTGAATCATAATTGAGGTTCATCAAAATTTTACTGAGAGAAGAAAATATCATCACAAGTACCTTCTTTCTTTCATTAGAGCACGCAATGCAAGAGTAGACGACAACTGAGTCGGGATCCTTCCAATAAGCCACGATTTCTCCATAGCTCGTATCCCATACCTAAAAATTAAAAAATATTAAATAAATTTCAGAAAATTACAGTCAAATTAAGCACAAATTTAAAACGAATTGTGGAAAAAAAATAAAGCTCGCACCTTTAAGGTTGATTCGGAATAGAGAGCGGCGAAGTATCAACCGTTCGGCAAAAAGAGTTGGATTGTTTCGTGTTCTTGAGAAAGGGAGAGGAAGATGACAGAGGAGGTGGAGGGTTTGGTTTTGGTTAAAGAACGGAGGAGGTGAGGAGAGGACGATGAAAGAGGCGACATCTTTAAATTTTGGGTTAACTAAAAAAATAGGGATCCAACCGATCCTTAAAAAGGATTGGAGTAAAACGGGCGGCATCTCCAAATTTTTTGGCGGAGATTGAAATTTTATTTAGGTTAAAGAAAGGAATTGTTATGGCTGAAAATGAAAGAGACGGGAAAATGAATCGGAAAAGAATGAGTGTGACAGAGTAGAGTATTTCCGTGAAAGAAAGAACTTATTTCCGTGAAATAGAGAGTTTTGAAGTATTTCCATGAAAAGGTAGACTATATTCCGTGGATTTTATTTCCGTGCAATTTTTTTTCATGGACTTGTCTACAGAAATGATAAGCGTCACGTGTCAGTCTCCTTATTTTCGTAGAATCTAGATTTATCACGGAAAAAATATCAACTAACCACGGTAATAACTCAAATTCTAGTATTGTAGGAGAAAATGAATTAAAAGTTGAGAAAAATCATATGAGATTTTATCTGATATAACATCTATAATTGTTATGGTAACTGATCTCGTTGTTAAGCACGGATTCTTTTTCAACATGCATATTTTTTGAATACTTTTGATATTTAGAGCAATTTTCAAAAATTAAACGAAGATAAAACAAAATAGTGATTGTATTAATTATCCTTGCTTTTCTAGATGATATTTGAATTTCTAAATAAATAACTAAATGTAAGAAAAAGCTCTTAAAATTATGAAAATATAAATTATAAAATTTTCAAAAGATAACAGTTTCTTGAAGAAAACACTTGTAATAAATGCTAGTAACTATACCTGCTATTATGTGCGGACCAACATATATAATAATTTAATTTTTAACTATAATAAATAATTGTGCTCAGAAAATTCTATGAAGTCTCATGCCGTGCTATTGCTAAGCAGTATTTTTCATATTATATACATCATTGTCATTGACAATTAACTATATGAGAATAGAAGTAAATACATATAGTAAAAAAAACTGCACCAAGCGGTGTTATCCTTTTATTCTATCTTTTGTATAGAAAATTCATCACACAATATGACACATTCATATTACAGAGTACATATACCTGCTACTACACACGGACTCTTATACTTTATAATAATTTTTATTTTTAACTTCAATTAATAATTATGCTATGAAAAATTAATAAAATCTTATGTAATGTTATTGACAAGTAACATTGTCATTAATAAACAACTACATGATAATACAAATAAATACATAAGGTAAAATTCATCCTCAATAACATCAAAAAATAATATTACATGACCAAAAATCTTTTATATAGAAAATATAGCGGTTGCGAAAACAACAACCATAACATAAGAACTTAATAATTTCAATAGGAGTTTCTTAGATCTGCAATATTACCTCATGTCAAGTGCAATCATGTGGTTTCTCCTCTTCATGTTTTTCTGTGCTTCCTTTAGTTTTTTTCTCATCGAAGTCCATGACATTACCAAGAATTTCAACCTATATTAAGTTAAATAATCATAAAATATTATATTTTAATAGTGTCTTATAATTTTAACAACTGGTGTAGTAGACCTTTGCACGTTGCACAATATAAGTCGTAGAACATAAACCGAGATAACAAAAAAAATGTACAGTAGCTTTTATAGCCACAACAAGTGATGGCATGTGTGAGATGAGTACGTTGACGGGCTTATCCATGAGGCTTTTATGAACATTCGTAAGTCTTTACTTTGTGTGCATCAATCCATGACTATGAAGATAACTGACCTATAAAAAGGAAATTATATACAGAGACATATCAAGAAATGCTTAACAATTAATAACATTTTAGAAAATATTCAAACAACTTCACCAAAAAACTTAAAACATTATGTTACTTTAGATATAGGAACATAAAAGACATCACCTACATTCTTTCTCTACTTACTAAAACATGTGCCTAAAAAATACTTTTGTCTTTCATTCAAGAAGATAGAACATAGTAGAAGGAATTGTAAGCAAAGATGCAGCAAAAATTATTCTTTTATAATACCAAGGCTCATGCATGATATTTAGAAATTTTTTTTAAGAGGTATACATGAAAAATGTCTCCAAGGAGCACATACCTAAGTTGCTAAGAGATACGACTTCACTGTTGGTATTAAATTAAAATATTATTTTACACCACATTATTTTAGAAAATCCACAAAATTTCAGAATCCAGCTCTTGAAAAATCTCTGTTAATGAAAAAGTTGAGCCTACAAATATGAAAATTTAAATTTTGAATTAGAATATGAAAACTTGCAATTGAAAATAAAATATCTCATTCATGAAAAATCAAGTCCTTGTCAGTTTATTTATATATAGGCTCCATTGCTTGACAATGGATACACATGGCACATATAACTAAATTCATTTAAATTTATATCGAAGTGTAAATCATTATTACATAACCAAGTTGTTTTCTATTTGTAGCATAAAAAAGTAGGACTGACCTCTACATGGACATCATTTGATTTATTAAGTACAATCCTGTTAAAGTTGATTTCAACAACTATCTTCCCATCTCCATCATTTTGTACCCATTATACTAAAAAATATAATGCAGGCAGAGTATTACATACCATATAAAACTACAATAAAAAATTATAGAATATTTAGTTAAGAAGTTTACATTTCCAGAAATTGGATAAAATTTATAGAATGGCCGATGTTTTAGAAATTGGGTCAAATATTGACAGCATTATCGAGATGTGTTCATCCCAAACAAGTAGCCTTCAATCATTCATAAGTGAGCAGTATCGAGATGTGTTCATCCTAAATATGTAGCCTTCAATCATCATAAGTGAATTGAGAAGCTTATGATATTATCTTGGAACGTTGATTGAAAATACAAAAAGGCACAAAAAGAGTAATAAATTAGGAATCAGTGACTAATCTGTGATTAGCAAGTACACAAATTAAGGTTAACTACTAAAAAATAATAAAAAAATAATTTGTGATTAGCTTATTGATTTTTTTAACTGTACAAATTTACCCCTCAAAATGTAGAAGCAGAAAATACAATTTACTTAAGCAATCTAGAAGATTTGCATAAAAACTAAAAATGATTAAAAATTATCATCTTCTTCAGCAAAGGATAAAACGTATCAATTTATTTTATTAGATCTGTGTGTCACATAACAACACTGAATTTTCAAATATATCAATAACAGAAGAACAAAAAAAGAAACAAATGGTAAATTAATAATGCAACTGAACATATCCACAAAGGCATGGTCCTTTGTGGCAGTGGCATCTAACAAAAGGTTAATAGTAGTCAAAGCATAATCATGTATTTCATCATACATCATCCTTTGTACTGTATCACAGAATATCTGCTCAAATTCATATCAGGTTAATCGATTCCTCAAGTCATACCTAATCAGATAGTTTTCCTGGATGCATTATGTAAATATTTAATACCTAACTTAACATTTCTAAAATGAGAAATTAACATATCAGCATACTTTTATAAAAATTGTCAGACATATTTCTTACTTGGACCTTTGTAAAATAAGAATACTCCACATATATAATGATCAAAACACCAGAAAAATCAACTCGTTGCTTTTCCGCAATCAAAATTGCACATACTATCTCTCACCCATTTCTTTGAAACATGAAAATAAAGTTATACTCAAGTTTGAAATTTTTGTTCTAGAGAACACAAAATTAGTGGGAGAAGAGTGATTTTTTGCTTTGTTGATATCAATTAAGGAGATAATTCAGACTTACATGAATTCATATAATTTGTGGGGACTATTGCAAGTCCATTGGACCTTATAGGCTTAACCACAACCCGAGAGAACACCCAAACTTTGCTCAGAGTTCATATTGAATGTTTGGGAAAGAAAGCTTGGATCAATGTAGTCAAAATCCATAAAAGAAACTTAATAGCTAGATACATGTCAATTATAACATATCTTGTTTTTCAGGGCATATATGTAAAAAAAATCATCCATATAGGTGCATATTATACACTAAAATTTTGTTCTCGCTAGGAAACTTTCCCAAAATAAATATGCACAAACATTATCCAAGTACAGAATAGAGCATAGTAAAACCTCATTGTTGAACATACAGAAGTTGTTACAACAGGGTCATTCCCACTTAAGTCGAGATGGCACACTTTCTGTCACACCCCATAAATATTAAATCGGATTAGGGGTGATTAATCCCTCCATGTACGCACGACGAGACGCACGTACGAAAGGCTAAATGAATAAAATAAGAAAAATGTCAGAATAAACAAAATAATAATAAATATAAATACAAGACCATACAGTCCAGAATGAACAAAGAGTATACAATGTTTGCATAGGCGGGGCTAGCTCCATCAGAATGGGCAGCAAATCTCTCAAATAAAAACCCAAAAGAAAGAAATAAAACTCAAACCCGATGGAAACGTGAGTAAAACTCAAAACCCGATGGAAACGTGAGTAACTACCCGACTCACATATAAATGCAGCGAAACATCTCTGTCATCGCGCAGGACTGTCCTTAGCACTCGCTCCAAGAAAAATCCCGAACCTGAAATACCTAGATCCCACAACCACCGTGGAAACATGAGTAATTTTTTAATTACTCAGTACGGATTTAGATCCAGCCTTAAGATTTGATCTTCTTTCCTAAACTGGACCCAAATACCGATACTGTATTTTAAATGCATTATATTAAATATAAATATAATAATATTTTATGCATGTTTGAGAAAAACACCTATATGAATGACATGAAATGATAAATAAAATCCAAAATAGAAATTCTGTGGAAATACTAATATAATATAAAATATAAAGTACGAAAAATTCAAACACCCGATTATATATGACCTAGTTGCAGATCATCAGTCCATCCACAAGCGGGCACGTGATCGAGCCCTGGACTTGTGACTTACCTAAGCGGGCACGTATTCGGGCCCAAATTACAAACTTAGGATTTTCGAGTAAGCGGGCGCCAATGTCCTGAATACCCTGGGAAAATTTGGCCTCCCGGGGCGATAACACCCTAGTAGAGTGACGGCTAAAAGTACGTACTCGATATTCTAAATCTGATGATCCACCTCACATAATAATAATAATAATAATAATAATAATAATAATAATAATATGAGCAAAGGGGATTTAAAATTATGCTTTCAGTTGTCATATCGTCAAAAGGAGATAACTACCCAGGAAATAACAAATTAAAAACTAATACAAATGTGAGTCTACACTGTACCAACCAGGGGTCAGAGGACCGCATCCCGAGAAATGACAAAATAAAATATAATACAGATGAGAGCCTACACTGTACCAATCTGGGGTCAGAGGACCGCATCCCAAATAGGAGCCTACACTATACCAATCAGGGGCCAGAGAACCGCATCCCGAGAAATGACAAAATGATATATGATACAAAAGAGAGCCTACACTGTACCAACTAGGGGACAGAGGATCGCATCCCGAGAAATAACAAAACAGAGTAGAATCCAGACTCGGATATGGCCGCCCACACTAAACACTGAAAGACATGGTTTGCTCAAATTTGGATTAAAAATCTTAATCATATTAAGAATAGTAAAAATATAATATTGATCAAAAGAAAAACACTCTGACACGACCGAACCCACCAAATGACGGGATCGGTGGAAAACCGATAAGCAAAGGTGCGCATTGTATATACAGACCAAGGGGAATGTAACTCGTTGGTCTGGTTATACAAGACAACCTCAGGGGAATGTAATCCGCCTCTCAACACTTCCATGCATTTTGCATGATTAATTGCCTAACTTAATTAATAATCAATGATATTAATAATATTAATCTACTAATTATAATCTATAACTTATTTAATTCTAACCTAATCTTATCTCGGGACTATTTCCCGAGTCCTACCCTTATCCTGTCTACATACAGCATGATATGATATGACATGCGAATGCGGGTAGACCCAAAAAATACTGGTCAATTACCGAATGCATATGACAGTTTAAAATTTGGTCAGAAAATACCACAGTTCAGATTTATTTTAAAAACATTTTATTTTCGGTTTGGGTTCCTAATTCTGAAGAAAGGAAATCAAATCCCAAGAAATCGTACCTGAGAAAAATTTGATCAGGTCGGTAGCGTCGAATTGCTTAGTCTCCGGTGACGCTCATGATCTCGTCAACCGTCTCATCCTGATGGTACTCGTTGGTCGGCTCATCACGATAAGATTCGAGAACCTATGAAGTCAAAGTAGATTAAAACGGCGAGTATCCTATCCACGTTTGGTCTGGATAGATCAGGGTATACAAGACTCTGAATCATGATTATTATTATTTAGTGTTCGTGTTTTGAGATTATATTTATTTCGATTAATGTAATTAACTTAATTTATTTAGATTAATTAAGTTAGCTTAATGTTATCACTTAATTAATTTAATTATAATTAGGATAATTAATTATTAGAAATAGAGAAATTAATTAATATATAATATTATATAATTAATATTACTCTTATTAAAAATAGAAAAATTGATTAATATATATATATATATTAATATTATTCCCTTATTAATTAGAGAAATTGATTAATATATATTTATATATATTAATTAATATTATTTAATTATTCAAATAGAGAAATTGATTAATATATATTTTATATTATAAATTATTATTATACTTTAGTTATTATTTTATAACCCCCAATTATTTAAATCATATTCGTTAATTATATCTCATTTTATATTTAATATTATTTTCATTAATTAGAAAATATATTATATAAAAATAGAATTAAAAATCAAATTAAAAGAAAAGAAATTCAATTAAAGTTAAATTTAATTAATGTTTTTATTTAATTAAATATGTTGGTGTTTTAATGTGTTGGGATCATAGGCTACCTCTGAAAATCACTGTATCTGTTCGGATTTTCATTTTTGAGGTAGATCATGTAATCATCTCTCATATTCAGATTTAAGTATTAATTAATTATTAGTTGCGCACGTTTTTAAATTTACGGCACTTGCTAATTAATTTATTACACTATTATCCAAATTAACCTTTCAGCCCACTTAATTAAGATTAATTTTTTTCCGACTATTCTTATAGGTTCAATTGTACGTAAGGGTTGAATTTTGTGCATATAACCCTCCGAGAAGTGCTATTACCATAAATTCATTTAGGCCCCTCAATTTTATCATATTTCATAATTTGACCCTTAACTTATACAGGCTTTACAAATCAGCCCCTGTAACTATTTTATTTTGTAATTCGGTCCCTGACAAGGGATACACCATACCAACATAATCATACTGGAATTCAGCCACAAAATAACCAACGGGGCAGTATAGAACCCAACCCAGGGAGATCAAACATCAAAGCAATGATAGGTAAGGGCACAAACCCAGCAAATCGGATTAGCAACACAGCATGCCACAAGTCAGAATGGACCAGTTCTACCAAGAACCAAGGCATATATTAGCAACAAGCTTAAGGCCCCGCCTCACTGGTACCAACTGGTACCAGTGAACTAAGGAACACGATGAATCAATGCACAAGACAAGCAACAGAGGCAACACGGCTCAGCAGGCTGCTGACTCAAGCACAACGACAAAAAACAACAACACAAGGAGCACGATGCTCAGCCCCGGCACACACAACCCTAGATACAAGGAAGGACATTACCCGGTTAGATCAAGGCAGCAAGGCGGCACAAGGCAAAACCACACAATAACAACCAACAAATTAGCACAAGGGAGCATGAGGCTCATCCCCGACTCAATTGACGACCCACACGGCCGAAAAAGAGGAATAATGTTACCAATTTGATACAGGCAGCAAGGAGTTGGCGAAATAGAGAGGTGGCTCAGCCCATGCTCAAGGCAGTAAGGGCTTTGTGCTCGGTTTAGAAGCAAGAGGGGAGGCAGTGATCGGGGTTTTCAGTGGCGGCCATGGCACAGCCCCAGGGTGAAGGCCAGGGCTAGGGCCAGCGGCAACGAAGAGGAGCTCGTCGCCTGGTGTCGATTGAGAGGCGGGAAGGGGTAGCAAATCTCCATTTGGAGATGAGGGACCGCTTGTGTGGTCGGGCGTCGATAAGAAGGAGAGGACAGAAGAGATAGAGTATGAGAAAAGAGGGAAGTCGGGAAGAGCACATCGAGGAGTGAGGGAAGGGATTTGATCCCTAACGTAGGGGAAAGAACAAGGGAGAGGGAGAAAGAGATAGAGAGAGGAAGATTCTGCATTTAATGCAGGATTTAATGAGGAGAGAGAAATGTTCATCTGAGATTTTCTATGGCAGAGATTTTATGACCTTTGGTGTGGTAAATCCGATTTTTACTCATTTTTTATTATTAATTTAGGAAATTTGAATATTTTGTTATTGTAAATCATTTATTTCTTGGTTAAATCCGAAAACCGTTGTCAATATCCCGATTATATTTATTTAATAATTTAAATTCTTACTTTATTTGTGTACCCAATTTCATTTGACCAGATATTTTTATTTAATTTCATCTATTAAGTTTTAAGTTATTATATTTTAATAGCGGTTCAATTCTATCTTTGGGTTTTGTTATTCGATTCTCAATCTTATTCAACTACTTATATTCCAAACTTGCTTAATTTATTATTTATTTAATCATATATATATATATATTCCATTAAACATTGATTTAAGTTATTTATTAATTTACGCTAAATCATTATAATTATTATCTTAATTATCATTATTTCTTGATTAAATTTCACGGTTTAACACTTTCATGCAATTATATGTCATGAAAAGTGAGTTTTTTAATGTGTAGAATACATATTAATGATTTTATAATTCAGTGATGGTCTGAATTATATAAAGTCTGATAATAATATAATTATGCAATTGGTCCCTAAAGAACACAATTATAAACAGTTTTCTGATTAAGCAGCGAACCCGTTAAGAGAGTTTTGGATCTGATATGGACCCGCTAAGATATAACTGCTCTCAGTTATATGGGTATCCATTATATATAGGGATACTATTGGTTTTCGAAACTATTCCCATTTCTAAATTTTTCTGCCATCCTTTTATTTCCCAACAGAGATCCATTTCTCTCTAAACAGAGTTCCAGAAGAGAAGAAACTATCTGTGCCGGTCCTCTCAATCGCTTCATCGGATTAGAGGAAGATCGCTGGAAGGCTAAAGAAGTCTGATGATCAACGGGGTTGTATTTTTTTGGAAGATCGATAACATGGATCAATATAACATAATTTATGATTAAGAGTTCACTAGAGAATCACGGCCATATAGAAATTTTTAACAGAAAAATATTATCATCATTCAGTAAAATTTTTGGAGGAAATATTTACATTGATTTTTTTCATGCTAGATAAGTTAGTCCTGCAATTTGACGTTGCTAATGGATTTTCAATGAAAATAAAATATATCGTTTGAAAAGTGATATCATTATTGCTAGAGAAAGGTTAGTCTTACATACTTAATTATTTTGCAAAAATAGAGAAATAACAAGATTAAAAAAAAAATCTCCAGCGGAGTTTCTCCTGCGCATCCCTATTGTTGTAGTGGAGCATGAATTTAATGGAAAATATGGGCAACTCGAGAGGAGAAAATGGATTTAAATTTTGATTTCATTAAATATTCTGATAACCAAGCGATCGATCTGAACACATTTAAAAATAGGACGATGCACAATAACCATGTGACAAAGTTTGGTACGATGGGCGTCAGAACTCAGAACCGCTTCTGTTTTCTTGGCATTCGAATAGTGACATTCATGTCTTACTCCAACAAGCTTCAGCTGGCTCGCACTTGTCATCGTACACGTGCAAGAAAGATACGACATGCATGCAAGTGTATTTCTGGTCCGAAATAATCAATGTAAATTATTGAATGTAAGTACAATAGTATATTAACTACAGACTTTGACACCAAATTTAATAAACAGCCGATCGTTATCTTTTATCCTTTTTCATTCTATAGTATGGACGTCAAGACGTCAGTGAATCTTTTTTTGTCTTTCCTAGATTTGTCGCCACCTGTAGCCCACACAGTCGAAATATTGTCAAATTAAAATTCTTAACTGTTTAATTATATATATTGGCATCATCTATACAACAACTTAAGCTGGCGACAATATGGACGCCGGTGTATGTAATTAACATTTCTTTATAAATTCATCAATAGCTGGCACTCACCAGCGACTTTAAAAAAAAAATTATATTGGCAGCATCTCTCGGATTTCTTCTGTCATGTCGTAGTTTTGTTTTATTACTGGATTTTTGCTTAGTGAATTCCTGATTAAATTTCATCTTGATTTTCTTTCTTGTACCTATTGATCAACTATTTGTGATCTTTTATAATGAAAATTTGAAAGCATCACATCATCTTTTTGTTAAATATATAGTAAAGATACCGTAAGCTTAAACTCATGGAGATCTTTCGCGAGCTTAACTTAAAAAGTATATATCAAATTATTTCAAAATTTTAATTTATCATCTTCATTAAATTCCTTATATGAATCTTATGGGTTGTAAAAATTTAAAGTGTTTTGAGTTTTTTAAGTCACCATTTTTTATTTTTAAAAATGATGTTAAAATATTAAATATTTTATTTTTATATTTAGAGCTAATTTTCAAAAATTAAAAACCATAACTTAAAAATCTCAAAACACTCTAAATTTTAGCATCCCAACAAATTTTCATATAAAAAATTTAATGAGTATGATAAATCAACTCTAAAAATAATAATAAAATATTTAATGTTTGAACATCATTTTTTAAAAATAAAAATGATGACTTAAAAGTCTCAAAACACTCTAAATTTTTGCAACCCACAAGATTTTTAAAAATCAGCTCTACAAATAATAATAATATATTCAATGTTAGTACATTATTTTCAAAAATTAAAAGAGTGACCTAAAAAACTCTAAATATCTCAAATTTTTTACCCCATGAGATTTCAATATGAAGAATTTAATGAGAGTGAAAAATCAAAATTTAGAAATCATTTGATATATTTTTTGAGCTAAGCTCTCGAAGGCCTTCCATGAGTTTAAGAACACCGTAGATTTACTCTCTCGAATAAAGATACCGTGAGTTTAAGCTCACGAAGACCTTATGTGAGCTTAACTTAAAAAAGTATATCAAATCATTTTTAAATTTAAATTTTTTATTCTCATTAAATCTTTTATATGAAAATCTTGTGGATTCAAAAATTTAGAGTGTTTTAAATTTTTTAAGTCATTTTTTTAAAATTTTAAAAATGATGTTGAAAGATTGAATATATATTATTATTATTATTAGATCTCATTTTCATAAATTATAAACCATAACTTAAAAATCTCAAAACATTTCAAATTTTTGCATCCCTCAAGATTTTCATATAAAGAATTTATTGAGCATGATAAATTAAAATTCGAAGATAATTTGATGTACTTTTTGAATTAACCTCACGAAAAGCCTCCGTGAGCTTAAACTCAATGTATCTTTACTCTCTCTCTCACTCTATATATATATATATATATATATATATAATTAAGTTATGGTGCTTTACAAAGCACAAGAGCGTTATGTGCTTTGCGCTCTATTATTAATTTTAAATAAAAAATGATCGATCTATTCTCTCAATATCTCTATATCAAAATCTATTAGTAAATCAAATTTTATATTAATTAAAATTTATTTGCTATTTTTTTGGATAGGGGGAAATCGTCATTTTTGGATGAACTATAATTCTCAAATTAAGTCATTTTTTTACATTATATATCTACTCCTTATTAAGCACATATATGTCCTGATCCTGCAACGGTCCAAATTTTTTTTGTTGAATTTTTAGAACTAATATCATTTATCGGATTGAGTTATTCATCAAATAATGTTACTATCTCTATGATCATTTATGTTGAAGTTAGAATTTTATCTCAATTTTATTTCTTACACAAAATGCTATATAATTTAGAAGTACAATTGCTCTATTTATTTATTTTTCTTAGATTGTCATCAATTATGAATTTTAACTTTCCTTAAACGCTAAATGTTAAATTTTCTCTCAATTTATATTTATATTAATTACTAAATTATTTTTATTTTTATTTCTTTATTTTTCATATAAAGATATAAATTTTTATATTTTTAAAATAGTAGTATGTATATATACACACTCGTTAATCGTTATATGTACTTCCTTCAAAGTTACAATGATAGACGTCGAATTAATCAAAAGACAGCGTATTAAAAGGGCGTTGAATTTCCAAAACCATTTATAAATCATATATACGAAATTGCGACTCAAAACGAATGAAATTTTAATAGCTTAAAAGATTTACCAAAAAAAATGAACTTGCAAAATGTGCTTTGAACGGGTTTTGGCAATGTAATGCCCGCAATCCGATCGAATCTGATGTTAGTATCGGGTCCATCCAATTAAACCTGAAACCTGGTGCTAATAAATACATGAAACATGGTTTTCATTTTATAAAACAGAAGACATCATGCATTGATCTCCAAAGGCTCCTCTCTTCAATTCCCAGCCTCACCGATGGAATTAGAACCCTTACAAGAAATCCCCTTGTACCGTGGTGCGGCGCGCTCTTCCTTTGTTCTGGCATTCAAAGACCTCACATATTGTGTGAAGGAGCCGAAGAAAAAAATCACTCACACCCCATCCTTCCAAGGAATTAGGGTCCAAAATGTTTCTCATGACATCGAAATACCTCCTTCGACTAAAACACTACTCGATCATGTCTCGGGAGAAGCCAGGCAGGGAGAGATTCTGGCAATACTTGGCCCAACTGGGTGTGGAAAATCCACATTGTTGGATGCCTTGGCAAATCGCATTGCACGTAAAAGCCTAGACGGATCTATAACACTTAATGGAGAGAGAATTACAGATGACGCCCTGTTTAAAGTGAGATCGGCCTATGTGATGCAAAATGATATGTTGTATTCAATGCTCACTGTTGAAGAGACACTGATGTTCGCTGCAGAGTTCAAATTGCCTCGAACATTGAGCAAGAAAGAGAAAATTGACAGAGTGCAAGCGTTGATTGACCAACTCGGGCTCAGAAGAGCAGCAAATACTATAGTGGGGAATGAGGGACGCCGTGGTATCTCTGGTGGTGAGCGTCGGCGAGTATCCATTGGGGTGGATATTGTGCATGATCCAATCATTCTATTCTTGGATGAACCTATTTCCGGATTAGATTCCACAAGTGCCTACTTAGTAATCCAGGTAGATATTCTAATTTTTTGGCTCATAATACGTTGCGTATATATTATTGAAAAATTACTAATGTGATTATGAATCGTAAATATATATTATTGTTAGCCAATACATACATTTCATGAAGCACATGCTTCGTTTTGATCCAAACCAAATCAAGAGAAAGTTTAATTAGCAAATAAAAAAGAATTGTTATTTCTTTTATGTATGACTTAACGCAGATGAGATTTTGTTATTTCAGTATTATCTTTCAATCAATTTTCTATTATGCAGGTGCTTCATGAAATTGCCTTGAGGGGAAGTATTGTAATTATGTCGATCCACCAGCCAAGTTTTCGCATTCTTAATCTGCTAGACCGTACAATCTTTCTATCGCGTGGGCGAAGCATCTACTATGGATCTCCTGGCAACCTCCCAAAGTTCTTCTCCGAGTTTGGCATTCCAATCCCTAGGGAACAGAACCCAGCCGAGTTCACCCTGGACCTTGTCCATGAACTTCAAGAGGTCGAACAAACTGATCCAACGATTATTAAATATCTAGTAGCCTTCAATCAGTTTTGGGGACTTCAAAATGTGTCCAAACGTGAACCATTTGTAGTGTGTGATTCAAAAGGAGTGTCCCTGAGGGCAATTATTAACAGCATCCCTAATGCCAGGCTTGTTGATGGTACAATGCCCAATTACGCAAATGATTTCTGGAATGAGGTAAGCAATTCAATTCGATAAGTCTGATTTTTTTTTTCATTGCATATTGATTTTCTAGCTGTCATATATTAGATTTAATGTAAACAATAAAAAACATTGGTACTTGCAGATTTGCATACTTATGAAGCGGTCGTTTGTTAACTCCAGGCGATTGCCACAGATCTTCCTTGCCCAGCTGTTTATAGTTATTATCAGTAGTGTGGTTTATACATCACTTTTTTGGAACCTTGATAAGTCATCAACCGGCGTTAATGAGCGTCTTGGTTTCTTCTCACTGGTTTTGTCCACCATGTTCTATATTTGTGTCATTGTTTTGCCTGCCTTTCTTGAGGAGCGTTACATTTTCTATCGGGAGACATCCCACAATGCGTATCGCTGCTCCTCTTTTGTGATTTCACGTGTCATTGCGGATTTTCCTGCGTTGATTGTGTATTCTGTAGTATTTGCTGGAATTACATATTTCCCGGTTGGCTTAGATGGCGACTTACATCGTTTCCTATATTATACAATAATCACATTGACTGCATTTTGGTCTTTTAGTGGCTTTGCAAATTTATTATCTGGTATTCTAACTGAGTTGGTGTCCGGCTTTACTGTTGTACTTCAAGCAATATCCTTTTTTGTGTTATTTTCTGGGTTCTACTGCAATCGTGACCGTATTCCAGTGTATTGGCTGTGGTTCCATTACATTTCCTTGATGAAGTACCCGTACCAAGGTTTTATGCAGAATGAGTTCAGCGACAACTCAACATGCTATTCTCGAGGGGTTCAGCTCTTTGACAATACAATAATAGAGCAGTATCCCTATGAAGTAAAGGCTTCACTGCTACCAAACATCAGTACGATACTTCATATGAATATTACAACTGACACATGCATGATGGCTGGACCTGATATATTGCAGCAAAATGCAGTTACTGATCTCAGTAAATGGGATGAGATCTGGGTGCAGATTGCATGGGGGTTTCTTTTTCGATTTCTTTTTTATATCGCACTAACAGTGGGAGGCAAAAGTAAGAGGCAGTGAAGAAGAGCATTAAATTAATCAGATCTTTTTAGTAATTAAAAAACAAAAAAGAGAATGTTGGTATGACTGCCCCGACTTGTCCACCTCTAGCTTAAATAGAGTTTTAAATTCGATCTCAATTTCTCTGAACCGAGTTATTATTTTTTTTATGTTTACTTGTTTGTTTATTATTTTTAATAGTTTATTTATTATGCGTGAATATTTACTCTTTTGATTTAGATTTTTCTAAAATATTTATTAATTATTTTGTTATGTGTAGTTATGTAATTAAATTTATTAAAGAATAAAAATAATAAAAATTTAGAATGTTATAGATAAAAAAATAATATTAATATCATCAAAATAGAATATCAAATAATATTTAAAATATTATCATAATAAAAAAATAAATTATTCTATCAATTCTAATAATAAAACATTAGCATTAAAGATAACAAATCATGTTATGCTTGAACGTCAGCTACAGTTTAGAAGTTTGCTGATATGACTTTTCATTTTATCCATAATTATTGGAGTACAACGTATTTTCCTTCTCCTATCTATGTTAATTTTTGCTAGGTCTAGTATGATAATCGGATCGTTGTACATCGGCCAATCTTGATTGTTGCCATAACTATGTCCATGATCAAATCATGTGTTGATGTAATTCTAGTTGCTATAATATGGACTAACGTACACAGTATAATTCAGCCTTCTAAATAAACAAACCACAAACAAGTTATCGCATGAAATATCAGTTAATTATGGTTTCTGACACTAACAATTATCAATTTCCGACTCAGCTAATTCATCCTCATATTTTATTTCACTTATATATTTCTATAATTTAAATAAAAATCATAAATTATGACATAAATATAGAGTTAATTAAAGAAATATATAAGTTTCACAGACATACTATTTCAATTAATTCACTTCGGCCTCATAGTTGTTTATGTCTTAATCCAGACATTAATCTGGTTGCAAGTATCTTAGTTAGGATCTTGTAACTATAATTCAAGAGGCGACCTTCTTTGAGTAAAACTCTTAGTTCAAAGGGAAATTAAGAAGTAAAACCCTTCTGCAAATAGCTCAATCGCCTCTAGAGAAGGCAGCTCCTAATAACATCATAACTTTTCTCTTTGTCAATGTAATATTTTATCAATCCCGTGATCTTTTAGGAGAAGTTCAAACTTTGGGTTTCCAATAAATTTATGTTGTGTTCTCAACAATAACACTGAAAGTTACTTGATAATTTTGAACATATTGTTCAGTGTTTTTTAACCATTATTTATCATTATATACCCACCGATTAAGGTCTTCATGAAGATATTATATTCAGCTTTCTTGATATAATACAACCACTTAATGTTTTGTGGTTAACTCATAATGAAATTATTCTACTAACACTTATTCTATAGGCATCGATGTAGCATTCTAATTATTGTGATTTTTATTATTCAGAATCTAGTTGTTGCCAACATTCATTAAGAGGTTTTCTTGAATATATTTTACCCTCCTTACGTACTTATGGAACGTCGAACTAATGTTGTTGACTTTTTTAGAAAATTTTCACACCTTCATTGCTTTTTATGTCTCATGAATTCTCTGAAAAGACTATTTTTTTAATGAGATAATCCTTGTACACATTATGTATAATGTGCTAAATATAAAAATGATGAACAGTCTCACATGTTGATTCCTACATTCTAAATCGGATCTCTCAAAAACTTTTCTTATACCCTAAATATAGTTCTGAGATGATGATAATTTTTTCAGGTCCAAAAACTCTGTATGCAACCAAAACATGAATCAATCTCAGTTAGCTGCTGTCTCCTTGCCTATTATCACGACAAATGCAAGCGATAAGAGTTGTTGCTCTGTGTCATAAGCACATGGCATCAATAATTTATTGGCATACTGGTCTGATAAAAATTCAACATTGACAATGATGATTGACCATAGGTAAGGTCATGCTGCAATGTATGGATCAAATACTCATGCAACATGATTGAAAATTTAAACACTAAATTTTGTTGAGTGTCCTGTCTCTATCAGATAATTGGTGTGAATTGTGAAAGCTTGTATGGCTGTTAATAGAGACGGAAATATTTCGTATGACCCCTTGTAACTACTGAAAATGTCTACAATTATCAGTTCTTATCTCCAGATATTATTATAACTTGGTTCTATTATGAATTTTTTTTGTCTAATTAAACTCTTTATTCTTTTGACAGTTATTTTCAAGTTCTCTCTCAGAAACTATCAAAAATAATCTATAAAAAAATTAGTTGAACCTTATTAGGTAGGTTGATTTGTGCACCGATGATCAGGTTGAAATTATTAGGAAACAGTTTCAAATCAGTATGAATATATCTCCTCAAGTCATCAAGACTGATTGTGTCAATGATAGAAAATGTACATGCGGCACGAATGTTATAATCCATGTCGGTTGAAGTGTTAAGAATTTAACCAGCAACATAGTCAATTTTCTCGGTTGAAGTGCTATGGATCATAACATGGATTATAACATTCGTGCACCATAACAAACATGGACAACCGATCCATAGCACAGTGTCAATCCGTGCTATGCATAGCACCATAGCCCAACTATATATATATATTTATATTAAAATGAAACTAAATTAAACTAATTAAACCCTAAAAAAACTAAATTATGAGATTAAACCATATCCAAAATATAGTATTTAAATTCTTTATTAATAACTTATAATTTTATATATTTTAAAATTTTGTTGATTTTTCATATTGTTTGATTTTTAAATAATTAAATATGCAAAACAAAATTAGTTTCAATTAATTATTTTAAAAATTATGATATAATTTTTTCGGCTTTGATTATTTATTATATTTTTCTGAAATTATTAGAATTATTAGAAACTTTACAAATTTTATTCTATTTTTAAATAATTGCAATTAATAAAATCGAATTAGTTAAAATTTTATATAAAACAATATGATTACAAATTTTATTACTTCTATTATTTTCTTGAAAATTTCTGGATTTTTCTGAAATTTTTAGAGTTTTTTTTATTTTTTTTGTGAAATTGAAAAAAAAAATCAGATTCGTTCTATTTCGTCTTCAAATCTCTAAATGTGGGTTGACATTAGGGGTGTTAATTATCGACCGACCCGAACCCGACTCGAAAATAGATTGATTGGGTATGGGTTTAATTTTTTTGACACGAATCGGATCATGTCGGGTTTGGATCAACCCGACCAGACCCGATTAATTATGATTTTTGAAGTAATTTTATGATTTAGTACTAATTAAAGCTTAAATCTATATTAATTATCTACTAATTAAGATTAATTATAAATTAATTAATATTTAATTACTTAAAATTATATAAAAAATATTAATAAATATTTAATTATTTTACATGGGTCGGGTCGGGTCGACCTGTGACCCGATCGGGTCAGATATGGGTTAAAAAATTTTGATCCGAATTTAATCGAGTTGGATTCGGATCGAGTAAAAAAATAATAAAATAATATGACCTGACATGAATCCGACCCGACCCGACCCATTGGAACCCCTAGTTGACATGTACCGACCTCATATGACCTCTCCTAGGTTGCCTCCTGTCAAGTAGCTCTCTAGCTTTTGTACGATTTCAGTTTTTTTTTATTTCTTATTTTGTTTCGAAATGAAGTTAGTTTGAAAGCTTTCACAACATACAAAATTTGTGCCTTTTTCATTAATTTTCATCTCAACTGTGTTTGTTGAGATCATATTCATATGTTTGATTTGAACAAATACTAAGAAAATTTCATTTCTTTGAAAGAACTATAAAGGAAAATATCTGTGAGGGAATTAATGTCAGTTTTGTAATGTATTTATGTAAATCAATTTACGGCCGTGTATTAGATGAGGTGGAAATAAGGTAGTTACTATTAAGCCATATTGGGCAGATTTTTTTGATAAATAAAATAAAAAGATATGGAAGTGGTATGATTTTAGTGGAAATATGCATTCATAGTCAAATCTGACTTTTAAATTCGGTCCCAGCTAGTTAGAACTGAATTTGAAACTCGGCACCATTTTCTTTACAAAATTTTAAAGTTTTGATTAAATTGTTTTGACACTTTTCCAAACTTCAACATGGTCCATGTCACATATACATTTGTCAAAAAATTAATACGTAAGCTCTGCTACGCAACGAAAATTATTACAAATGAATACATATCGTAAATACTAGTATTTTATTCTGTACGCAATTCATTATTTTAATATAATATAAATATATTTTAAAAATTATTTTCTTACTTTTATTACATAAATAATATAATAAAAATAATAATATTTAATAACAAAATAAAATATATAATTTTCATGAATAATATGAAAGAATACCATATTATTTGAAAAATTCAGCGAAATCAGAAATAAGATAGAAAGATGGGTAAAAATATTTAAAAATCTTGCTACTATGCATTAAAATGAGTAGGAAGAAGTAGGAACAGTGGTTGCTCCCTGGTCGGAATTTTTTTAAAATCATCATTGTAATTATGCATATTTAAAAAAAATTAAAAAATATTTATTGGTACAATTTTATTATCTATCAAATACTTATTTATATTTGATCGATAAATATACTTATATTTATATATTCTTCAACTATATATTTAAATTTTAAAAATTATATCAATAAATTATTTTTTTATTAGTCAGCTCTCTAGCTTAATTTATTAACGGTAATACGCTCCATCCTTACTTGAATGATTTGACAATTGCTTTGCTACAAGAAAAAAATATAAATACACTAATTAACCATTATACAATCTATATATAGCAATATAAAAAAATATTAAAAAGAAATCATCAAATTTGTAATTGATTATTAAATATATAACAATATGTTTAAATCGCAATCGGATGTATATTTATGAATTTTTATTTAGAATTATACATCTAAAGACTTTTTAGTTATTATGGAGACTTTATTATTCCAGTGAGCGTACACTCTCACTATTAATTATTCTAAGCTATGAATCCAAGGTTTCAATCCTAAGAAAAAATAAATTAGAATATATAAACAAAAGCAAACATATATGTCACCTTGAGTAATGAGAGCTAACAACAACTGATCTTAATTTTTGGTGTTTTGGGTGAACATGTATGGTAGCTCAAACCATAAAAGATAGCATTAGTGAATCTTGATATTCTTATACTTTATAGATTAAATTATCAGAACATGAAGAATTTTGTTCGTTTAATCATCTTACTAATCTTTTCAAGTTATGAAACTTTGTGAGTTCATAATTTTGGGATATTGAAACCTAAACAAAGGCTTTGTTGGTTTAAGTTATCGAAAAATATGTGAGATTTGGATCATTGGATTGTTTTATCGATTTTTCAGATTATGAAGCTGTGTCAGCTCATAATCTAGGTAATGTAAAACTGACCGTTTTGAATTTTATTAAATTTAATTATTAAAATGAATAAGACTTGAATCACTTAATCATTTAACTGATATTTTAAATCATAAAATTTGAAGCGCTATGTCAACCTATAATCTAGACATTGAAATATGAGTATTTTGGACTTCATTAGATTTTCTTATCAGAAAATCGATGAGATTTAGATCACTTAATAGTTTTATTGGTCTTTCGAATTATAAAGTTCGACGCACTGTCAACTTATAGCGTGGGTATGCCTTATGATCCTTATGAGCTTTGTATATCCCAAACTTGAAGCTGAGTATCCCAGAAAAAATCTGTATTTTTTTTGTTGATACACTATTTGTATCATCCATAAAGTGAAAATATATAATTTTTTTGTTGATAAACGGTTTAGGATTAATTATTTT
This sequence comes from Schoenoplectus triqueter, assembly GCA_964058805.1. NCBI lineage: Eukaryota > Viridiplantae > Streptophyta > Magnoliopsida > Poales > Cyperaceae > Schoenoplectus > Schoenoplectus triqueter. Next base: position 50,585 of record CAXKVV010000121.1, on the reverse strand, counting down.
TATCGGTATTGATATGTTCAATTTTAAATGCAAAAAGATTTGAGTTCTTGTGCAATTGATATTATGATACTAGTTGGTATGCTATTTTTTGGTTACTGTAATTGGTGCTGATATGCACAATTAAAAGGGAAACTCAAACATATATTAAACTTCAGCTCATATTAAAAATATGTTGGTATGTTAAGGATTTACTTTCTTGCCCCGAAGATGGAGTATTTACATGGTCTTTATTTAACTGATAATTTATGATATATTCATTTCATGGTGAGCCGAAATATTATTTATATGGGTTCCTGTGATTTATTTCATGAAAAGAATGACACATACTTTTATGGCTAACATTATCAAATTAAAGGAGAACATATATATGACACATATTTTATTTCTATGAAGTCTTATTTTTTCATGCTAAATTGCTTTCTTGCCATGCTAAAATATACAATTCTATAGTGAACAAAATTTAAATCGGACGGTTTATGGGATCTATGAGATGAAGTTTATTTCCATGGGCGTTAGAATCGCTTCCATTTTGTTGACATTTGAGTAGTGCGTACATGTCTTGCTGCTACAAGCTTCCGCTGGCTCGCACTTCTCATCGTACTCGTTCAAGCTAGATACGACATGCTTGCAACCCGATATCATCAGTGTAAATTATTGAATATAAATACAATAGTATATTAACTACAGACTTTGACAACACCCAATTTAATATTTAATAAACAGCCGACCATTATTATTATTTTTTCCCTCTGTATGTCAACACGTTAGTGCATTTCTTTGCTTTCCTAGATTTGTCGCCACCTGTAGCCCACAGAGTGGAGATATTGTCAAATTAAAGTGAAATAATTAACTTGTCAACCGTTTAATTATATTGGCCTCATCTCTCGCATTTCTTGTAGTATTTTTAATTTTATAGTCCACGTTATACGTACTTACCTTCAAATTTACAATGATAGACGAATTAATCAAAAGACAGCGTATTAAAAGGGCGTTGAATACCCAAAACCATTTATAAATGGGGAGGGATCTAGATCTTCAAAATGGGTTACTTCTGACAATTTGGACAATAAAATTTTAAATAGATATTAAAAAAACTTCAAAATAATAAAAGTTTATAAATATATATTTTAATTAGAGATTGATAGTGTTTTAATGTTCACCTAATTTTATTATCATTTCATGCTCTATCAAAGACCGTTAAATTGAAATCGTTGCATATTGTATAAAATTTTGATGATAATACTCAATCGACAATGAAATTATATTAAATTTAAAATACTATCAATCTCTAAGTTAAAAAATATATATCTAAAATTCTTTTAATATTTATTTGAAAGTCCATTGAGATTATCAAAATAACTCGTCAAAGGATCCTACCTTTGTAATTATATATACGGAAACGCGACTCAAAACGAATGAAAAATTAATAACTTAAAAATTTACCCAAAAAAAACATACAAATGTGCTTTGAATTCATTAAACCTGAAACCAGCAGGTGCTACTAATTAAATACCTTCTCTATGTAGAATATATTATGTAATTCCGAAACTCAGCTATAATGAATAGTGGGTTTTCAGTACTCTAATACTAGCGGTTTTGAAAGCTTCATTGCGACACAGATTTCCATTAAATCCTAACGCGTCTAATGAATTTGGATATCCATTTCTTTCGTCTGCATTTAACTCTGAGAAATACCAATTAATTGGATTCGGTAACAACCAAATTTGAGTAATTCGGCTTAAATCGCATCGATTCGTGTTTGGGAAGGCCGCGCCCCGATGCTGGATGAACCTGAGATGGTGGATATTGATAGGGGTATGACAATCCGGCATGGCGGACGCAGGATTTTAGTCGGGGGGGCAAATATCGGATTGTAATAGGTTATCGGGTTTAAATCCATTAACTAATCGGGTACTAAATAAAAAAATAATAATTTAATATATATTCTTACCTAATAAAAAATTTATTATAATAATAATATTTTATATGTTAAAAATAACAATAAAATAAAGCTCAAAGTAATAGATAATGAAATTGATGAAGAAAATTTTCGTCTATAAATTTTTATATTTTGATATCTTTGCATAATTATTTCATTATATATGATATTAAATATTTTTTTCTCAATAAAATTAATCAGACAATCCAGGGGCGGCCAAAAAAATTTCCAGGGGGGCAAACTACCGAAAATATTACCGAAAAACACTGTTTTTCAAAATCCAGGGGGGCCGTTGCCCCACCTTGGGGAACTGTGGATCCGCCCCTGCTTTCCTGCAAACTCAAATTTTAGAACCGACTATTTAGCGACCATTAAATAGAAAATTGATTCTAAAAGGATTGAATGATATTGTTGTAATTTGGATGAAATATTTTAGAATAATTATTATAAAATAAGGATTGTAATGAAAAGAACAATTATAGTGAATTCAGGTAAGCACTGATTTTTTAAGAAAGAGGTTATAATTTAATAAGTTTAAAATTAATTTTGAAATAATCGATTCTAATCTAATAGAATTAAAATCGGTACTAACCGGATACATTTAAAACTAGTTATAATAAAACTGATTTTAAACTTATTAAATTAGAATCGGTTATTTGAAAATCAGTTTTCATTAAATTTTTTTTAAAATCAGTTATCTGAAAACTAACTCTAATCAAATAAATTTAAAATCAATTTGGAAGTAACCAGCTCTAATAAAGTAATTTTAAAATTAATTTTATTAAAATCGACTCTACTCTATTTAGAACTTATTTTTTTTATCTGAGATACATTATCTTTCATCTTTTACGTCGCAACTCTTCCTTCTTCTTCTCTTTTCATGGATCTCTTCTCATCATCGGCTAAAATATTTTCTCACCGTCAACTTATAGCAAGCATTCATTCTTCTTCATCAATAATTTTCTCATCAAGGTACTTATTCTTCACATTAACTAAATTTTTTTTATTTCTCCTGACTAGCTCTATAGAGTTAAAATTAATGATATCTAATTAACATCATCATTACGTAAATTGATTATATATATAATTTATTATATTATCATATAGGACTAAATTATCAAAACTTATATTAATTTAGATCGGTACTCGTTTGAGATTAATTCAATATGGACTAATCTCGAATAGTCCTCGACTTGGGACTATTTTTTTTAAAAAATTTGTCTCATTTAGAATAGTGAGCATATACTAACTATAATTTGGTGTTTTGAGAAAGATTCGGTTAGTATTTCCCCTATTATTCCTATGAATACATACGTATATGAAAATTTACATTGACGTAACAGCCCAAATTAGTGCTAACCAGATGGAGACCACTTGAAAACAGCTTCCTCGGTTGATCAGGTAATACAACAGGAGTATATATATATATGAAAATGGAATACATGGTTTTCTTGTTCATAGAAGAGAAGATATCATGTATTGATCTCCAAAGGCTCCTCTCTTCCATTCCCACCCTCACCCATGGAATCAGAACACTTGGAAGAAATCCCCTTGGACCGGTGTGAGCCACGCCCTACCTTTGTTCTGGCATTCAGAGACCTGACATATTGTGTGAGGGTGCCGAAGAAAAAAATCACTCACACCCCATCCTTCCAAGGAAGTAGGGTCCAAACTGTTTCTCATGACATCGAAAAACCTCCTTCGACTAAAACACTACTCGACCATGTCAGGGGAGAAGCCAGGCCGAGAGAGATTCTGGCAATACTTGGTCCAACTGGGTCAGGAAAATCCACCTTGTTGGACGCCTTGGCAAATCGCATTGCACATAAAAGCCTAGATGGGGATATAACACTTAACGGAGAGAAAATAATAGACGGTGCCCAGCTTAAAGTGATATCGGCCTATGTAATGCAGGACGATATGTTGTATTCAATGCTCACCGTTGAAGAGACGCTGATGTTCGCTGCAGAATTCAAACTGCCTCGGACATGGAGCAAGAAAGAGAAAATTGACAGAGTGCAAGAGTTGATTGACCAACTCGGGCTCAGGAGAGCAGCAAATACTATAGTGGGGGATGAGGGACGCCGCGGTATCTCTGGTGGTGAGCGTCGGCGTGTATCCATTGGGGTGGATATTGTGCATAATCCAATCATGCTCTTCTTGGATGAACCTATTTCCGGATTAGATTCCACAAGTGCCTACTTAGTAATCAAGGTAGATCCTCTAATTGGTTAGCTCATAATGTTGCGTATATATATTATTTCTAATGCAATTATAAGTCATAAATATATATATCATTGTTAGTCAATACATTAAATGAATTAAGATGCGTTTTTTATCCAAACCAAACCAAGAGAGTTTAATTAGAAAATAAAAAAGAATTATTATTTTTTATGTATAAATTAATTAACACAGATGAGGGGGTTTTGTGATTTCAATTTTCTCCTTCAATCAATCTCATGTATGTAGGTTCTTCATGAAATTGCCTTGAGGGGCAGTACTGTAATTATGTCAATCCACCAGCCAAGTTTCCGCATTCTTAATCTGCTAGACCGTACAATCTTTCTATCGCGTGGGCGCAGCATCTACTATGGCTCTCCTCAAAACCTCCCAAAGTTTTTCTCCGAGTTTGGCATGCCAATCCCTAGGGAACAGAACCCAGCCGAGTTCACCCTTGACCTTGTTCATGACCTTCAGGAGGACGAACGAACTGATCCGACGACTATTAGACGTCTAATATCCTTCAATCGAACTTGGGGACAATCTGCAGTGTGTGATTCAAATGGAGCGTCTTGGAGGGCAAGTTTTAACAGCGTCCCTAATGCCAGACTTGTTGATGGTACAATGCCCAATTACTCAAATAATTGCTGGACTGAGGTGAGCAATTCAATTATATAGTCTGATTTTCTTTCAATTGCATATTGATATTATGCCTGTCATATATTAGATTTAATATAAACAATCAAAAACATCGGTATTTACAGATTTGCGTACTTATGAAGCGGTCTTTTCTGAACTCCAGGCGATTGCCATGGATCTTCCTAACCCAGCTGGTTGTAGTTATTATCACTGCTGGGCTTTATGCATCACTTTTTTGGAAACTTGAGAAGTCATCAGCGGGCGTTAAAGAGCGGCTTGGTTTCTTCTCAGCTGCTATGGTCACATTGTTCTATATTTGTGTCATTGTTTTGCCTGCCTTTCTAGAGGAGCGTTACATTTTCTATCGGGAGACATCCCACAATGCATACCGCCGCTCCTCGTTTGTGATTTCACGTGCCATTTCAGGCTTCCCTTCATTGGTTCTGTATTCTGTAGTATTTGCTGGAATCACATACTTCCCTGTTGGCCTAGATGGCGGCTTACATGGTTTCCTATATTATACAATATGCACATTGGCTGCATTTTGGTCTTTTAGTGGCTTTGCAAACTTCTTATCTGGTATTCTTTCTGAGTTGGTGTCCGGCTTTACTGTTGTGATTAATTCAATAACCATTTTCTTGATATTTTGTGGGTTCTACCGCAACCGCGACCGTATTCCAAACTATTGGTTGTGGTTCCATTACATTTCCTTGATGAAGTACCCGTACCAAGGTGTTATGCAGAATGAGTTCAGCCACAACTCAACATGCTATTCTCGAGGGGTTCAGCTCTTTGACGATACAGTAATAGAGCAGTATCCCTATCAAGTGAAGGCCGCACTGCTACCGAACATCAGTATGATACTTCAGACAAATATTACAACTGACACATGCATGATAACTGGACCTAATATACTGGAGCAAAATGCGATTACTGATCTCAGTAAATGGGAAGAGATATGGGTGCAGATTGCATGGGGGATTCTTTTTCGATTTCTCTTTTATATCGCATTGACAGTGGGAGGCAAAAACAAGAGGCGCTAAAGGAGAGAAAACACTAAATTAAGTGTCTATTTTATTGTACATGTATTTGATTTATGTAAACTAAGATTTTTGGGTTTCCGTAATATAGTTTCCTGGGCGTGAAGAAGCAAGAAAACATTACTTTTTTATTTTTAAGAAAACAATTACTTAAATTACTTTGATCCAAATTATTCATGTAGTAGATTGTTTTTATAATTTATTTTTCGTTTTTTTTTTGAAATAATTGGTCTGTTCAAGAGTGAGGATACAATTGGTTTGAGATTTTTTTTCTTAAAATTAAATTGAAATAAAGTGCACGGTTTGCAGTAATTGATTGTGGTTTGGTGATTTCTTGTACTGATTGGTTCACTTAATTATTACATTTATCTTCTGACGCGGTGCCTGTTTCTCTCCAAAACCCATCTTTGACTATGACGAATTCAATTGGAGAATCTCATCTGTAAAGCACATAAGATAAGAACCGGTTTAATTAAAAAGTTTTTTTCACAAGGAAATTGCCCCCTGTTTTTTCCATCACCGAATTGGAACTACCCAAACTTGAATATGTGATATTCCAGTTATATCTGTCATTCTTATTCATTTCGATCCAATTACAGTGACCTTCTGAACTTCTCTTTTGATAGATGAGAAAAAAGGGGCTTGAATCGACAAAGGAAGGCTCCCAGGAAATGTAGAAAGAAACCCAGGTTAATCACGGAACCATATTTTCTGACGCGCTGCAAGCTACAGCTAGCACAGAAAATACTGGCCCTTCTTTAAATCAATAGCTCTGATACAACTCTCCCTTCTTTTAGTTTTCATATCACATGACAAAACCTGACTGGTCAGATACAACTCTCACTTCTTAGACCCCCTTCCCCTTTCTTCCAATGCATCCCTCTCATCTGTGCTACACTACTGAAATCACCTAATGCGACACTTTATTCAAAACTGAAATCACCCAAAATAGAAACAACTGTGGGAAAAAAATATCAAAGCAAGAACAAACTACGGATCAGTATTCAGTACTATTCCTCTCCGACCCGGGTGACTCGGATCTACTGCTTGGCTGACAATGCTTTCTATTACCTCCGACCTACCACGCGGGGCCCGCGGTTGCTCGGTTTGAGATGGATGGTTCCGTATTTTAGATAGAGCATGGGAGGACTGTTTAATTTTCCCCCAAAGAAGGTGATCGTGTGAATTTGCGCAATTTTGGACACTGTGTAGTTTATAAGTATAAGGTCCGTTTGCCAAATTAATAGTTTTGGAAGAATGGTAACTTTGGAATAGTGATATTTTTTATTATTCGAAAAAGCGAAAATATCGTTTGACAGTTGTTATTCATAATAGTTAAAATATGAATAATTATGATGTTAATAATGATAATGATAATAATAATAATAATAAAATAATAATCATAATAGTAAAATAATAATAATAATAAAGTAATAAAAATAATCATAATAAATAATAATATTATAATAGTAATATAATAAAAATATAAACATAATCATAATATAGTAATATAATAATAAAAAATTATAATTACAATCATAATTATAATAATATAATAATAATAAATAATCATAATTTTAATAATATAATTATAATATAATAATCATAATCATAATCATGATAATAATAATTATAGTCATAATCATAATAATATAATCATAATCATAATCATAATAATATAAAAATAAAAATATAATCACAATCATAAAAATAATTATAATTATAATAATAAATTAACCATAAATATAATCAACATATAATAATATAATACAACATAATAAAATAATAATAAAGTAATAAAAAATAATCATAATAAATAATAATATTATAATAGTAATATAATAAAAATATAAACATAATCATAATATAGTAATATAATAATAAAAAATTATAATTTCAATCATAATTATAATATGATAATCATAATAATAATAATAAGTAATCATAATTTTAATAATATAATCATAATATAATAATCATAATCATAATTATAATCATAATAATTATAGTCATAATCATAATAATATAATCATAATCATAATCATAATAATATAATAATAATATAATCATAATCATAAAAATAATTATAAATAATTAAATTATAATAATATAATAATAAATTAATCATCACTATAATCAACATATAATAATATAATACAACATAATAAAATAATAATAAGTAATAATAATCATAATCATAATCATCATAATATAATAATATAATAATAAATAATCTTGATCATAATAATATAATAATATAATAATTATATTTATATTCATAATATAATAATATAATATTAAAATTATATTTATAATAATAATAATAATCATCATAATATTAATATAATAAAAAATTATAATCATAAATATAATATAATAATATAATAATACTAAATCTTAATCATAATCATAATATAATAATATAATACATCATAATCAAATAATATTCGTTATTCCGACGAGAGCCAATCCGGTATTCCACCTATAAGTTGGTATACCGAATTAGCATTATTCCGCACTCTTCTACTTAGTTTAAAATTTGTTTGACAAATTAATTCGTTGAAATAGCTATTTTATTCTAACTTTTTGTTATTCCATTGATTATCAAACACTCCCTATAGGTGGATGTTGTGTTGCATCCGTGCAAGCATAAGCTTTTTGAGATGCCACTTCAATAAATATTTTCGTTATAAATGGAATTTTTGTTTTTGACCATTTATTTGGTTCTCGAGGTTCTGAGTGTGATTATCTTTCCGTCTCTTATTATCTGATTTCAATACTACAATGTCGAGCAAAGTGTTTCGGAAGGAGCAATATCGGAGACCTAATCGTTCGAATCCAAGCACTGGGAAGCTCTTTTGTGCGAAGAAATAAAACAACAACGCAAAGAAAGCTCAACCTACAGCAAAATAACACCTAGCATCGTTCTTAAGCATATATAATATTTGTACTGCTAGAGTTTAAATTAATTATTATTTTTTGAGGTAGAAATATATTATTGTTGTTGTTGTTATAATTATTATAATGACAATTTAAAAATATAATTAAAATAATAATAATAAATTTACTTATGTTATTATAGTATTGATTTATATTTATAATTATTGTTGTTATTAATAAATAATAAAATTATCATTGGGAAATTAATCAAATAATTAAAAGAAAAGATGAAAAAGAATGCCACTTTCAATATGGAGTGAAAGAAATTTAGTTAAATGGAAGATCTTCTTGCGCCTCTTAAATGAAAATCTTCTAACTTTGTTTTCAGGGCGTGAAGAATCAAGAAAACATTGTTTTCATTTTTTTCATTTTTTCAAGAATAAACTACTTAATAAATATTAAATAACTACAGTATATTTATTATGTTGTGGTTTCTTTAAAAAAAAATTAATCGAAATTATTCATGTACTGCCCTGGTTTTTATAAAAAAAAAATTTTTTTTTGCAATAATTGGTCTGTTTAAGAGTGAGGATACCATTGGTTTCGGATCTTTTCTTTTTTCTTAAAATTAAATTGAAATAAAGCGCATGGTTGCAATAACTGATTGTGGTTTGGTGATTTTTTGTACTTGACTGGTTCACTTAATTATTATATTTTCTGACGCGGTGCCCGTTTCTCCCCAAAACCCACCTATGACGAATTCAATTGAAGAGTCTTATCTGTAAAACACATAAGATAAGAATCGGTTTAATTAGTAAGTTTTTTACTAGGAAGTTTTCCCTTTGTTTTTTCATGAGCTAATTGGAACTACCCAACCCTGAATATGTGACATTTCAGTTTGTATTTGTCGATCTTATCACTTCGATCCAGTTGTAGTATTGATATGGTAATCGCATGGATTGGGTCGGGTTCAATCGAATCGAAACAGATTTGGATAAGATAGGATCGGATTAATTTATATTTTTTATAGAATATTATTTCATATCGAATCGAATCAAATTATATTACATTCAAATTAAATCAGATTAATTTATTTAATTTTTAAATTTGATAGGACTGAATTTATATCCGAACGGATCAGATTTTATTACCTGTGCTTCTGACTTTCTCTTTTATGTGTGAATTGAAAATTTCTGAATGAGTAGACCCGTCCAGTGCAAATTTGTATCTGTTACCCCTTCCGGCCGCTCCGTGTTAGACCCGTACCCATTAAAAAGTCTAGTCCTAGCAAGGGTCAGGTCTCATTTTTTTAAATGGAACCGTCATACCCGTCTCACTCTCACCCGTTACCCGCTACCACCCGCCCCGCTCTCACCGATGTCTCATACTCACCTAACCCATCCAGACCTACTACAAACCCGCCCAGACTCGCTACTCGTACCCGACCGGATAAACCCATGAATCTCAGACGGGTGACCCATGAAACCCGGACCCCATTCCCACGAAATCCGGATCCGACCCGTGATACCCGAACGGGTATTTTTTGCTAGACCCAAAAACCCAAACTGAATAATGAACTTTGTTTCAAATCAAACTTATTTTATTTCAAATCCAACCCAATTAGTTTCAAATCAATTTTACTTTAATTCAAATTTAATAAAAAATCAAAATAATATCAGAAAATTCTGAAAAAAATAATAAAATACAAATTAATATCTATAAATATCCCCCTCCATTTTCATCCAAAATCAAACCAAACATTCATTTTTTCTCACTCTTTTTAAACTCTCATTCTCAATTTCTCATATATTCAATTTTTCATAATTTTATTTAAAAAATATTAAAAAAATAATTCTAGTATATTATTCTAATTAAAAAAATAGTTTTAGTATTATTATTTATTTTTTATTAGATAAAAAGTGAAAGTGTTATCAAATTTATCATATACGGCTTCTCGCAATATCGTATTCCGATTCCGATAATATTTGGAGTATTGGAGGTTAGTTTTTTTTATTTTTAATTAATTATAGTTTGTAATGTGTAGAAAAAGATTAACTTTATTTTTTATTTATAGTTATAATTTATTTAGACTAATATTTATTTAGTTTTATTTTATTTATAATCTTGATTCATTTACATTATATTAAATATATTTTTATTTATTTATAGTTTTAATTCATTTATATTATGTTAATTTATTTTTTATTTATTTATATTTTTTATTTATATTTTTTATTTATATTTTTAATTCATTTACACTATTTTAAATTCGTTTTTTTATTTATATGCACATTATTTTGTTTGTAGGTTTAATTCATTTATATTATTTTAAATTTATTTATTTATTACTTATAATTTTATTTTATTTATAATTTTTTTATTTTTTTATAGAAATGACAAATTCTCCTGTTGATGATTTTTTTTCATCGGTATAGAGTGGAGATTTTTGGTGAAGATTATTATCCAGACTCGAATGCAAATACTTCTGAACCGGTCTATCATCGATATGATAACGTCCCACTCTACCCTCAAGGAATTTATCTACCAAAAGATCTTAACTATCAACCTCAACATAAATCTCAATAAATATTTATTCAACATGAAATATCAAAGAGCCCCCATCACATGTTCCGACACCGCTCTCCTCTATGGCGGAAACTTTAAACCTAAGTGTACCGCCTTCACCAATGAAAGTTGAACCTGTGGGAAAGAGGAAGAGACGACTTATCCTAACCTATGATGCACCTTCATGGTGATTTTATGAAATGACTAAGGATGCAAACAGTATCTAAGTAGCTTTAAAAAACATGCTGATAAACACTTGCTATAAAATAAAGAACCACAAGAACATGCAGACAATCATTTCATCCAAAGTGTAATAAACCACGATGGTAATAGAACCCATCAAAGATATGATGAAAATTTATGTGAGTTTGTTCGATATATTGCATAAAAAATAATTGATAAGTATGGATAATTATTAAAGTTTTGCTCGATTGGTTTTAGGAGTGTGTGCCCAATCATTATATAAAAGATTTCACCACAGAAAAATGAATAATGAGATAAAAAAAAATATCGTGAACGTAAGAATGAATTATTAGTAATATTTAGATATGTCAACAATAAATTTTTCGTTACCTCTGATATTTAGATTGCTGGTAAACATGATATTTGTTATTCTTGTATTGATGCTCATTATATTGTTGATAATTAGTTGTTACAAAAAAGATTTCTAAGTTTCATACCATAAATTTTTCGTACACTACACAAATTATTTATCAATCTATTATAAATATTTTTATTAGAGTGCAACTTAAAAAAATAGAAAATAAATTTTTTTCAATTTTATTTGATAATGCGAGTAATAATATAAAATTAATTGATTATTTTACTCATTCACTAAATCCTATTATGAATGAAAAAAATATTTCATCAAAAATATGTTTGTCATATTCTCCACCTTACTGTTAAGACGGGTATTAAAACACTGAGTGTTGATCAATTAATTGTGAAATTCAAATATAGTTTTCATCACATTTATTCAAACAATGTAAGAAAATAATAATTTTATGCTTTATGTGAGCAGTTAAACTTGAGCAAGTTAAGAGTACAATGAGATGTGACACACGATGGAATTCAACATATCAAATGTTCTATCATTATTTTCCTTACAATCTTGTCATAATCGAGATCTTGAATAACTCAATCGAGGGCCCTCGAGTACTACTCTTTTGAGGGAGAATGGAGACAACTTGAGTTACTAAAAAAATTCCTACATATCTTTTTCAACGTAAATGTAAAATTTTCTCACATGAGTTGCTTTAGCATCTATATACAATTTTCAAGATAAATTATCTCTTTGAAATTTGAGTAATTTTATAATTTATTATTTTTCTTTCTCATATTTTTTTATATGTTTTCCTCTACAAGATTTATCGTGAGATGAAAGATGCGAAAAAATATCGATCATTTTCTTGTTCTAATCGTACAGACAATGAAAGAGAAATTTCTCAAATATTAGGAAGAAGTACCCACGGTAATTATCATCGCAAGTTGTCTTTATTCATCATTCAAAAATAAGTATATTATACTAATATTTTAAAGATACAAGAATAATTTACATCTACCTTACACTGAGAAGGAAGCTCATGTGTTTAGCCTATTGGAAGATGTGTTCACTATTTACAACACCCGACGAAATATCAATCAAACTCCTTCATCTGGTCAAATCACTAGGTACACATGAAAAATTAATTAATTTATATTATTTACTACATAGTGTACTCACTCATATTATGCATATTATTTTGATCCTAATAGAAGTAATATTGAGTGTCCGGATTGCTAAGTGAGTTATGGACGGATGAAGATTTTATAAATCAATAAATTAATAATAATGAATTATTAAGTTATTATTTGGGGAACATGAAAGATGATGAAATTGACATTCTCTATTACTGAAAGATGAATTCGAACAAAAAAGTATGAACACATGTTAAGAAGATCAATTATTGCATATCTTATGTTGAGTTTTTAATACATAAAGTTTAGCAAAATGACAGTGTTTTTAATTTATAAATGCGTTTAAAATGTTGATAATCACTTGTAGAAAATAAATTGTTTAGGCACGTACGGATGTAAATTTAGCCTGATTACCCGACGGATCCTATCAAAAAAATTTCGAGATGATATTTGCTCGAATACCAAAAGATTGAGAAATATATTTCCACCTGAAGCCGAATATAATTAATGAGTTTAACAGTTAATATATCCATTTCGTCTCCATGTACGTAATTGTTACAAAATTAATTGAATAATTCAATCAAAATCGGAACCATTAGCAGCCCAAATTATGCTGACCAGATGGGGAGCAATAATTAAAATTTTGTAATTTCCTCGGTTGATCAATTAATTCAACGGGAAAGTTCAATGAAATACGTTATACAACTAATACATTATATGACAGATACAACCGTGCAAAAGTTAAATCGTTAGATCATTTTGAGAGGATTCAAATTATGAGGAAATTTAATGGCTCATGTGTTTTTCTGTACGGTGGAGCCCAGTAGAGAATATGAATTTGACGGATACATGGTTTTCCTGATGTTTATAAATAGAAAACTCATCATCGATTGATTGCCAAAACGACTCCTCTCTTCTTCCTAGTAAGAACCAAACCAAGCCAATGGAATTAGAACCCTTAGACGACATCCCCTTAAACCGTGTGACACACTCTGCATTCCTCCTAGCGTTCACTGACCTCACATATTGCGTGAGACAGCCGAAGCAGAAAACCACTCGCACTCAATCCTTCCAAAGCATTAAGGTCCAAGATGTCCCTTGCGACATTGAAAAACCACCTTCGTCTAAAATCCTACTCAGCCATGTCTCGGGGGAAGCAAAGCAGGGAGAGATTCTAGCGGTACTTGGCCCAAGTGGATCTGGAAAATCCACCTTGCTAGATGCCTTGGCAAACCGAATCGCACGTGAAAGCCTACAAGGATCTATGACACTCAATGGAGAGAAACTGAAAAGTTCAACCCTCCTCAAAGTAATATCGGCTTACGTGATGCAAGACGATATGCTGCATTCAATGCTCACTGTTGAAGAGACACTAATGTTTTCTGCGAAGTTCAGACTGCCACGAACATTTAGTAAGGAAGAGAAGATGGACAGAGTGCAAGTGTTGATTGACCAACTCGGACTCAGGAAGGCGGCAAATACTATAATTGGGGATGAGGGACACCGCGGCATCTCTGGTGGTGAGCGTCGGCGTGTATCCATTGGGGTGGATATTGTGCATGATCCAATCATTCTCTTCCTGGATGAACCTCTTTCCGGGCTAGATTCTGCAAGTGCCTATTTAGTCATCAAGGTACACGGATACTATTATTAGTTAGCTTCTAATGTTTTGCTTACAGTATTGAAATGCAATTATTGGCATATATAGTCATCCAAATAGCCAATGACTGAATGATTTAATATGCTTTGATGTCATCAAAATTAAAAGCCACGAGAGAGTTTCGTTACCAATTAATTGAACAAATAAAAAGATTTGTCAATTTTTTATGTATAAATAAAAAATGATTGTTAATCTTTTCATATATAAATAGCTCTAATTAATACAGATAAGGTCTTGTTATTTCAATTTTATCTTTCGATCAATCTTGTATTATGCAGGTGCTTCATGAGATCGCCTTGAAGGGTAGTATCGTAATTGCATCGATCCACCAGCCAAGTTTCCGCATACTTAAACTGTTAGACCGTACAATTTTTTTATCGCATGGACGCAGCATCTACTATGGCTCTCCTGGCAACATCCCAAAGTTCTTGTCTGACTTTGGCATGTCAATCCCCAGGGAACAGAACCCAGCCGAGTTCACCCTGGACCTTATTCATAACCTCCAAGAGGATGAACGAACTGATCCAACAACTATTAGACGTCTAATAGCCTTCAATCAGTCTTGGGGACTGCGAAATGTATCAAAACGTCAACCATCTGTAGCATGTGATTCAAAAGGAGTGTCCTTGAGGAAAGCTATTATTAACAGCATCCCTAATGCCAAGCTTGTTGATGGTAAAATGCCCAATTATGCAAATCATTGCTTGACTGAGGTAAGCAATTCAATTCTGTATTCTCATTTTCTTTCCTGTGCATCAAACATATTTATATTCTAGATACCACATATATTAGATTTAATGTAAACAATAACAATCATCGGAATTTACAGATTTGTGTACTTATGGAGCGTTCGTTTATCAACTCCAGGCGATTGCCACAGATCTTCCTAATCCAGCTGGTTATAATTATTTCCACTGGTGTGCTTTATGCATCACTTTTTTGGAAACTTGAGAAGTCATCAATGGGTGTTAATGAGCGGCTTGGTTTCTTCTCACTGGCTATGACCACAATGTTCTATATTTGTGTCAACGCGTTGCCTGTCTTTCTCGAGGAGCGTTACATTTTATATCGGGAGACATCCCACAATGCATACCGCCTCTCCTCTTATGTGATTTCTCGTGCCATTGCAGACTTCCCTGCGCTGGTTATGTATTCTTTAGTATTTGCAGGAATCACATACTTCCCTGTTGGCCTAGATGGTGGATTACATGGTTTTCTATATTATACGATATGTACTTTGGCGGCATTTTGGTGTGGTAGTGGCTTTGCAACCTTCTTATCTAGTATTCTTTCTGAGTATGTGTCCGGATTTTCAGTTGTGATGGCAGCAATACGCTTTTTCGGGTTATTTTGTGGGTTCTACCGCAACCGAGACCGTATTCCAGACTATTGGCTTTGGTTCCATTACATTTCATTGGTTAAGTATCCATACCAAGGTGTAATGCAAAATGAGTTCGGCAACAACTCTACGTGCTATTCTCAAGGGGTTCAGCTCTTTGACAATACAGTAATAGAGGAGCAACCATATTATGTGAAGGCTGCATTGCTACCGAACATTAGTATGATACTGCAGACGAATATTACAACTGAAACTTGCATGCTGACTGGACCTGATGTACTAAAACAAAATGCAATTACTGATCTTAGTAAATGGGATGAGATCTGGGTGCAGATTGCATGGGGATTTTTTTTCCGATTTCTCTTCTACATCGCATTGTCAGTACGAAGCAGAAACAAGAGGCATTAAAGGAGAGAAATCACTAAATTAAGTGTCCATCTATTTGTACATGCTTCCGATTTATGTAAAAGAAAAAACTAATTCTGGTTTTCATATATGAGTGAGTCTACCATATTGTTTTGGGAGAAAAAAAAATTAATGTGATTTGTGTGGCATGATGGAACAAGAATAGAATGGAAAAGAACAAATACATATATATATATATGGAAAATAATCTATTATTCAGAATTTATTGATTGATTATACGTTTCCATTTTATGTTTTACATGGTCAAGCTAATTAAATTTCAACCCTTTGATCAAAACTAATTATTTTGGCCATTCAATATTTTATGGTGTACTTGAGAAATTCTCTTTACATATAAAGTTAGTGAGGCGCGAAGAATTGAGAAAACAATATTTATTTTTAAAGGAAAAAAATCACTCAATAAATCAATTAATTTTAATTAAATTTATTCATATATTATTTTTTTATAATGTTTGTTCTCTTTTTGCAATAATTGGTTTGATTTAAGAGTGAGGATGGGGTTTGTTTTCTAATCAATTTTTTTTCTTGAAAATGAAATCAAATGCACGGTTGCAAACTTCCAATAATTGGTTAGTTTTTTATGACCGTTTGTTCTCTTTGTTCATCTCCGTCAGTTTGGTGATTTCTCTTATTGATGTTTCACTTGTTATTTTCTCTAACGATGCTCCTCTTTCCAAGACCTACTTCTAATTCAATTAGAGAGTCATTTATGTAAAAGCATACGCAAAGAAGCACTTGAATAAGTCGTTTCATGTTTTCTGAAGGAAATTCCCCTGTTTTGTATTTGTTTTTTGAATTTTTCTCGAGAAACAACTGCCTTCAAGTTTTCCCACGAAACTTAAAAAAAATGAAAACAAAAAATATGGACATTTTATAAATCAATGTTGAGGTACAGGCATGCACCTATTGACTTTGAATGAAATATAATTACTGAGCTTCGGGGATATTTACTCTTAGTCTAAATGAATGGAATTTCTGCTGAGAATATGAAATTGAATTGGAATTGTTCAATATGTATCTTAGAATTATTTACTGTAAAAGGTAGTGTTTTCAATTTTCGTTTGTTCTTTAATATTTTTAGTTTTCCTGTCATATGGTTTGTGGCATCTGAATCAATTATCCAGAAAAATTTTGTGTATAATTACTTGAAACAAAACTGGAGGTGCTGTACTAAATCTTCTGATTCTTACTCAACAGTCAACAGATGCATGAGTTGTTGTACCTGGTGCTTAAACTTTTCTACAGAAAATCTAGCCAATCGCACCCCCTGTGATTCTTTTGATTGAGTTTATTTTCGCTTCTTCCTCGTTCTGTCACACTGATAACAGCTTCCCCCTTTCGGCTTCTCACCATCTCTGTGAGATGACTGGAGATGCTGATGGAGGAACCAACACTCATCCTTCTCGATCTTGTGGCCTTCTTTCTCAAGGGTGCACACTGGACAGTGTTGGAGGTTCCTCTCATCACAGGCTCAAAGTTATGGATCTCCGCGGTACTTCTGCTATTGATGACGAGTTCTTTGTATTTTTTGGGGCCTTGTTGAAATCTAGGTTCACGGCTTTGCTGGTTCCAGCTAGATAGACGTGCTAGCTTGGGTGGCTGTATGGTACTTGAGCAGTAGAGCTGACTGCTATACAGCTCTTGGTTGGCCTTACACCTCTTACTGGTTTTGATTTCAGGTTTTTAAACCTGCTCTGATAGACTGATATCATGTCACTTTCTAGTTGTGAATGAATTGTATTTTATTTGTTTACATTGTGCTTACAATGGTTATTTTTAGGCTTTCTGGGCTATGCTAGCCGTTACACTTTTCCAATTTATCCAAGTACAATCTGATTACGGAATGTAGTACAAATTCTGGATCTTGGATTAATAAATGATGATATCTTCTGAAATTAATTTCATGAATTGAATTGTCAATTTAGAATTGGAGATTGAAGGAAATCAAAGTCTCAAACGAACAAAATAGATACCAGAGAAGAAAAAAAATTAGAGATCACAAATTCAAAGACTGATTATTTTGGTGTCATTCATATTCACACTATTCACTTCAATTCATCTTCAGCTTCACCTGAATTCAACAACACAGCGCCTCAGCTTTCTGTTTTGATAAATATGGGCCTGAAAGAAATTGAACGGTCTTGGAGTGACAGCGAAGAAGCAAGCGCATTTATATAACAGAATTGGGGCTCAATGTGAGGGATCATTGGACCAATCATAATGAGCAAGTTCTCTGATCTGATCGAAGCATGACATTGACTAATGACTATGCACAAGTTCTCTGATCTCAGGAGGGAAGAACAACTCTACCCTCCTATCGTAGGATTTATAATGCAGCTGCTGGTTTTTTGTAAAATATTTTCAGATGATAATATATATATTTAAAATTAATAATTAGTTACAATTTTATAACACGCTCTATAAAGCCGATGGTAGTTTCACACCTGTTTAGGTGCAAACGCTATATTAAAGCCAGCACTCTTATAGTATTTTGCTCTGTCAAAATCATCTTGAATATTGCTATTCTTACCTCCAGAGAAGGAAAGCACTAAAATTTTAGAAGTTCCTTGGGGATATACTCATCTGTCTAGCTTCAATAATTGATCAATCACAAATAAATAAAACCGAAAAGAAGAAATTGAGAGAAAGGAAAAGATGCATTCAAGGACTGATACTAACTTCAAAGCTCTTTAATATTGATGGGGCAAACAAAAGGTGCAGATCCATCAAAGGCAATGCTGGTAGCCAATTTGGATGCTCTTTCTCTTTGATGTTAATAGTCCCAAACAATGTAATCACTTTGATCAGAACAGTAGTCAGATATCGGCAAGCATCCTATTTTAGCGTTCATGTCACCTAGGCCACAACATGCATCCGCAACTTCCTTGAAACCTAGAAGATATTAGCATAGTAGTATTTCAGTAATGATCAAATACCATTTCATGATGAAAAAACAATTTTGACAGATACCATATGTAGAAGGTTGATTGATATATATATTGAAGCACAGCATTGTACGTATCAAAGAAGGAAAAGCTCATGTGAGACACCGATTCCTTCATCTCATTTAGTAAAGAAGATACCCGTGTTGTAGAGGTTTGCAACATAATTTCCCACCACATTGCATTTCTTCGTCTTGTTTCGTTCCCGCAAGGATGGGCAGCAGGCCAGCAGCCAACAGGGCAACTTCCAATGAACACAAATTTCCATGCGCCAACATTATATATATTCTCTGAATACATTGTTAATTACCCAATTTAGTTAAGGGTTATATATTTCTATTGATTTCTACAAATACAGTACTGTTGGTTGTTAAAGGATAGCTGAAATCGTGCATGTAATTCGACGATATATTAGGCAATAAATGTAATTTAGCATGTAATTTAGGATAGTTTTCAATTTTTGACTTATTTTCTCTATATGTATAGAGGTGTCCTCTCTTTGAAAAAATGCATTCAGTATTTGTTCTCCAGTTTATTCACTTACATGGTATCACATGGTATCAGAGACAGGTTGATTATGTGTCTAGGGTTCCTCCCCATCTAGGGTTTCGCCCCCGTTTGGCTTTGCTCCGCCGCCAGACTAAGCCTGTTCTGTTCTGCCTCTGTCGACACTTAGCTTTGTCTGATGCGTGCTGGTTATGCTCGCGACGATCTGATTCTGCTCACGCCACCCTCGGCGACAAGATCTGCTCTGATGCTCACATCGTTCTGCTCCGTGCTTCGTGCCACTCTACATAGCAATGCCTCTCATCACCTGTGATTCTTCCTGATCCTCTCTCTATTGTTTGCAATTTGGTGAAAGTGAATTTCACTCGCGCAATTTGTGATATACAATTCACTTCTGTGTTTCTACTTTGCGATTTGCTCTCTTCCCGTAAGGAATTTTGTTTTCTTGCAATTTTGTTAAAGTCAAGAGAGGTGATTTTGATCATTAGAATTGTGTTCTCCAGCAATGATTTCGAATCGTACGTAGTGTATCGTGTATCATATCGAATCGTTTAAGATACGTCAGATTATTCCAAAATTAAGTAATATAAATAGTTATGAACGAATTTCATTAAAAGAAAGTTCCAATAACAAATTATATCATATTTCTATGACGTAACGTTAAATCATATGCTATATGACCATTAAATATTAACAAAATAAACTATTTCATTATCAATTCTCAAAAACAACAAAAGAAGTAAGTATTCATGATTTTAATTGTTGTTTAAGAATTGCGGCTGATGATTCTAATTTTGAGATGTTTCAGGCAACCTCCAAGGCCATGTTGACAGTTGACACCTCTATACTCATTCATTTATCTGATTTTATTTACTGTTCAACTTCTATCCAAATTGGATCACCAGTTTAATTGAAAATGACACAAATTATGAACAACTCTTCAACCAAACTGAAATGACACCACCATGACTTGGTAATAATAAAAAAATGTTATGTTATGCATTCTGGAAGATTTTGCACTTGCCAAGATCAATAATATAGTTAATATGATTATTAAGAAAATAAGAGAGGATCAAATGCATATGTAAAATTAAACTCAACTTATATTTCAAAAGCTGATAATTTGGATCTAATTCAAATAAATTCAAAGTTTAATTGATAACATAGAGTAAATAGAATTTGAATAATAAAATCTAGTGACCTCCTATAAACAGAAATTAAAAATTAAAAACTAAGTATGAATTTGTCATACTCATACAAAGTACAAAATGCAAATAAGAAATAACAATTAAATAACGTTACCTGGTGCGAGATGGAAGAAAAGACGGAAGGAATGTAGGAGGGAGGCGATATCTCTTCGCCTCTCTCTGTCTTGTGCGATGGAGCTAGGCGAGCGAAACAAAAGGTAAAAGTCGGATGATTTTAATCGATTTTTATCTCTCCATGAACAGGTCTCGTGCGCTAAGAAGGGTGGGAGTCGAAACGATGAGGAGACGAAGCGCGCGACGACGGTTAACCATTTATGCGGAGCGACGAGGCGGTTTTAGCGAATCGTTGTATCGTTTGATACGATACGATACGCGTATCGTACCTCCGTCGCACAACAATTCCAGCGATTCGCTGTTCGCATCGTCGATCGTCAGATTCGTACTGTACCGTACGATTTGTATCGTGAATTGTACATACTGAAATCTCTGTTCTTTAGGATTTCTTTTTTAATAAAGAAGGATAAGACATCTGCTAATCTAATTATATCTTTGGTTTTATTATTAATATTCACCAAGCAATTAAATTTTTTTGTTAATCTGTCTAGCGCTAATTGGGATTTGGGAACAATGATGGTTCATATTTGATGAGATTGGTTAGATTCCTTTCGAAAGATAAAATATCTGACGGACAAATCACAAATTATTGAAGAGTAGAAAACTGAGGATAGCTCTATTATTCACATGATCTTGTGAAATGTGATGGAGTTTGATATGTTATTACTTGTACACATTTTTAAAACCCTCAAGAAAATATGGGATCAATTTTCAGTCCACATATTTTAAAAGAATCAATATGGCACACACATATATAGTTTATCAGTCATATGCAGTCCCTTCAAGTCTCATATCTAAATGTCTAAGTCATATATTTAAATATCTGAGTTATATATTTAAATATTTAACTTATGAATATGTCTCACTTATTAAATATCTAACTTGTTTATTTGATTCAGTTATGTAGATTGATGTATATTTTTGTCAAAAATAAAAAAATTAGTTAAAGAATATGTATATTTTTTTTTGTCAAAAATAAAAAATTAGATAGTAGAATTTTTAGGGTTTAGGGTTTAAAAGAATATGTATCAGACCTGTGAGGAGACTGATGTGGAGGAACTAATAATGAAAAAAAAAATTAAAATTTTAAACCGCTCCAATCTATACCATATAATCCGTGATCTGAAATAGATCATGAACTATTATAAATTCGTAAGTCAAAGAAGTTGAACCAGACCGGTCCATCTTTGATCCATTTCAGTGCAAAATTCAAGTCGGCATGAGAAATTTCTTTCCAGTCCGTATTTTTCACACTTCGTTTATTCGTTACCACTTAGGCCCTTACCATTCCATATTTCCATGCCGTGCCATTCGATTTGGTTCCGTTACCGTTAATTCCTAATTCGGAAATCAGAAATCTCGCTCGATATTGATCGACAATAGGCGTCAAGATTCGTGCAATTGGCTATCTCAATGCAGATAAATGGCCCACAACTTGTGTCGGATATTATACCAATGGCAGTTTGCCGGGGGAATATCGGCTAAACCGACCCGGACCTGAATCTGTTATTTTTCTAGCCTGTTTGACTGTTTCTAAACTCGATCCCCAAGCAAACCCTAGGTCAAGGATCTTAGCTCGTTTGTTTTCTCGCTCAATCTCCCTCTCGTTGCACGAAAGAGGATCCAGATCCGATTCTTCCTGCGCCTTCTCTCCTATGTCTCTCCTGTTGCTATTTGTTTCTCAGATTTTGGATATCTATTTTGCGATTTTGCTTTTTCTGAGAGAGTGATTTTACTGATACGATCTCGTCACTCACTAATTGGTTTTGTTCAGGGTGTAAATTTTGGTTTTTTGTTGATTTTTTCGAACGATTTTTCGAGTAAGGTGGAATGAGCGGTGTTTTCGGTGAAGAGATACTGGCAGAAAAGCTCTCCCAGCTCAATAACACTCAGCAATGCATTCAAAGTATCCTTCGTTACTCTTCTAAGTTGGTTTTGGATAGATTTTTTAAGTTTCTGTTGCGACTTAGTTGTTTTTTTTTATGTTGAATTACATTTTTATTATTATTTCATTCAACTAATTGGTGCCATTTTTTAACTATGGATAAACAAGTTACTGTATTTGTATAAATCCCTCAGATGTACTTGTTGAAGATTTTTGGTACATCACAGGCGATTTATTGATTTATTTTTATCAGAACGGATGATGCATAAAGAAAGCAACTCCTGTTGTGTTCACACTGCATGTGCACTGTCTTCAATTTTTTACCGTCCAGCTATCTCCGATCAATTGATTAATATACAATGTTTATTTTTTCCTTGACCAATTATTTCCAATAATAGCTCTGTCACACTGGTGCATCTTTCACCGGAAAAATGCAGAAAAGATAGTGCAGACGTGGAACAAGCAATTCCACAGCTCTGACAAAGACAAAAAGATCCCTTTACTGTATGTTGCAAATGACATATTACAAAATAGCAGAAAAAATGGGAAGGAGTTTGTCGAGGAGTTCTGGAAGCTTCTTCCAGCCGCTATCAAACACGTTTCAGAGCATGCTGATGACAATGTCAAGAGTGTTGTGTCCCGTCTGGTATGTCTCTTTATAGAAATAAAGGAAATAATATTTTTTTTCTAGAATATAGTAGCAAGTAGCAACTGATTGTTTCCTGCTATATCTTTTTCTATAATTCCCAGAATGTTTCAAAATAACAGGGAGGGCACAGAGATGTTTTTATATTTTTTAATCCCATTTTCTCTGGAATAAATCCATAAGAAATTTGCTGTTATCCTTCAGTAAGGATATCATGTAGTAACTCCCGATTTCAATCTATCATAACTTTTAGGTCCAGATATGGGAAGAAAGGAGAGTTTTTGGGTCACAGACGAAGAGTTTGAAGTATTCAATGCTTGGAACTGAGCCGCCTGAATTAGATTTGAACAAAAAGCGCCTAAGGAGCTCAATAAAAATTGTTAGGAGAGACACACGATCGGTCCGAATTGTAAGGAAATTGCTTTACTTATCCTGCTAATCATCTTTTAACACCTGCAATGTCAGTTATTAATCAAATTTCATTTGCTTTATGATTAGAAACTAAATGTTGGTGGGACTGCAGAGAAGATCTTTTCAGCCCTTGATGCCGTCTCAAACAATGAATTAGATGAGAATGCTGACTTGGCAAAATGCAAAGCTGCTGCTAAGGATATTAGGAAGATGGAGAAAGATGTAGAAGATGCATGCAATGAAGGTGCTATAATGTTTATAGTGAAATATTGATATCTTTTCTTTTATCATTTTGTCTGTGTTTCAATCCGAAAATGCAATTTTGATTCTACGCTTTTCTGGATTTTGTCTAAATTTAATGTCTGCTTTTAGTTGGGGAATCTCGCAGGGAGATGCTTGAGAAGGAACTGGAGGAGGAGGAGATGATACTTGAACAATGCATTGAGAGGCTAAAAGCTGTAGAACAAAACAGAGCTGCTCTCGTGTCTCAACTCAAAGCAGCAGTAAAAGAGCAGGTTCAAGTTTGTTAACTATTTTTCTCATCTGTGTAATTCTTCACATTACTGATATTATTTATTACTATCTAGGAGTCTGAGCTAGATAAGGTGCATAGAGAATTACAGCTTGCTGAGGTGACTGTTAATCAAGCTGCCAACATGCGGAGGCGGCTCAATAATGAGCCAATTATCAATTCCAAGCCAAAACCACATGCAATTGGCCACACTGAATCAGACACAATGAAGAAGACTGCAGCAACAACTGCTGCTGATGTGGCAGACCGCCTGGCAGCTTCCTCCCGCTCTCAACAGATCATGTCATCGGTTCTTTCCTCCTTTGCTGCTCAAGAAGTCAAAAGCAGTACCAGCGGTGGTGCGACTGTAGAGAAACCAACAGCTATGCCAGTCACACCGCAGGCTATCTTTACGGGTGCACCAGGTCCCGTGATGATGGGGTTGAATTATGGATATGGGCCTGTTGTGTCGAGACAGCCACTGCAGCCAGTTCAGGCTGGAATCATGGGGCCCACAAGGTCTATGATGCCTTTGGGCCAGATTATCCCAATGAGCCAGCAGAGTCAATCAATGCAATTTGCACTGCAGCAGGTGGGTCCACCTGGCTTTCGCCCATTGCAACCAGCATTGCCTGGGATGCCGTTTTACCACTCTCATAGTCAATGAAACTAGCTCATTTTGGCATATTGTTTGTCTTCTGATGAAATTTTGAAGCGGGACTGTTTGAATATTGTTGTTCCAAAAGAACGAGTAAAGAATGTTAATGGTGCTGTGTGCTGATGCAAGGGCTATGCTTAGAGGTCTTTTTTGTCCTTAAGGTGGTGGGGTATTAGCTAGCTATGCAAATGTAGGACATGGTCCGAAGAGGAACTAGATCTGCGTCTATTGAAGTGATGTTGGTCCTCTAGATTGCTTCATTAGAGAGAGAGAGAAAAGATCAACAATATGTAAAATTTTGCCTTCACTGTTGCTGCTTTTTATTGATCCTACCTCTGTGTTGATGACGCTAATCGTGGATGATGGTATTGCTATGAAACTCATAGCGCGAGCAAGTGTTTTCATACAGGAGGATTATGTTCAGCTGATGTCTAACAGTTCGTAATCGAAGATTTCCTAAGATTGACTATTTTTTTCTGAATTTCGAGTATTGTAGCCTGTTTCTATCAGCATAATTTCATTCAAGAACAAAAAAGAAAGAAAAAACAAAAAGTCGTCTAACATTTCCATTAAGGCGTTTCCCTCATCAAATCCATCATTTTACAACTTCCGCAATGAAATTGCAACCCTGAACGTTGGAATTAGGATAACGGGTTGTAGCACCCATAGTGGATCCTTGTCTGCTCCTATTCTGTGCAAAGCCCAAACAATAGAATCCTTGGGGGGGGGGGGGGGGGGGGGCAAAATGATGGCTGTCTGATAGAGTTCAGACAAGAAACAAGATTGTATTATTCAATCACACTGTTTACATCAGAAGAATCTCTGTTTATACTGTTCAATTTACTATGCTTTAGGTTGGCTGGAAAGAATATATGCTTTAAGCTCGAGTGATCATAGAGTGTGAAGAAGATGGAACAGTAGTAGGAGCTTGAGCTGTAAGATGGTCAGCATTGAGTTCCTTGCGCCGAGTGTACACTTTGGTAATAGAAGATGTTGCAGGAAGAGTAAGAGAGAGAACAGGATTTTGATATTATGAAAGAGTGGAGGGAGTTGACTCTGAGATAGGGACAGATAGAGACAGTGAAGAAACTGGTGAGGTGTTAGTTGGCAGCAAAATCAAAGGGCATTGTGCACCAGTGGTAGTAGAGAGTTGAGATGAATGATTTTGGTTTTTGCAAGAAAATGTTTCATCAAAGATGACATGACGGGAGATGTACACTCGGTTAGTAGTCAAATCAAGACGTATATCCCTTATATACTGAAAAATATCCCAAAAACACAAGCGACTGAGCGTAGTGCTAACTTATGTGCTGCATAAGGACAAATGTATGGGTAACATCGACAACTTAGTACCTTGAAAAATTGGTAATCCGGAGGTTTGTTGAATAACAGCTGAAATGGAATTTAAAACGATATGGCAGATGAAGGAAGCTGATTGATAACAAATGTGACACTTTACAACATCTACGGCCAATATTGCTGTGGGACATTGGCATGCAACATGGTGGTCGTGCTGAGCTCAACAACGTGCCGATACTTTCGTTCAACCGCACCGTTCTGCTGGGGAGTATATGGGCATGAAATATGAAATTGTATTTGAGGATTTGAACGTATAATTTGCAGAAATTCGGTGCCACCATCTAACTACATTGTCTTGATAGAACAAGAAAATTGATTTTCAACTAGCCTCTTAAATTGCACAAACAAATTAGCAACTGTTAAAACCAGAAGTTGAGAAGGGACAGCTGGCCTCAGCTAAATTCATCATCGGCCACATTTGGAAGAAATGCCATCTCATAATTATGAAATTAGAGTTGCAAATCTTTGTATATTCTTCCTTGTATAGAAGAATTGTAACGTTAGGATTTCCTAACTTAGGAAATAGCCGTTGATTATTTCAGCCTATAAATAAGCATGTACAACCATTGTAAAGCATCAGAATAATAAAAATCAATTTTGTCATTCATATCTTTTTCAAAAACCTTCATGGTATCAGAGCAAAAGGTCTGAATCTCAAAAGCTTCCGCCATACAAGCCATACCAGTAAACCAGCCATATCAAATTCATGGCTGAGCCAACTGAAAACCAGCAAGCAAATCAACAACTTACAAATTACCAAAAACTCAGACCCGATTTCAATTCATCTCAAAAACTTACCAGTGTTCCGTTAGATGGGCGAAACTACCTGGCATGGTCAAAAGCAGCCACAATCTCTCTCAAAGGCAAGGGATTGCTAGGATTCATCAACGGCAACAGACCCAGACCAGCAGATCCAGGAGATGCTCAAGAAGATTGGGACATTCTCGACGGTCAAACTTTCACTCTAATTCTCAACTCTTTAAATCCAGAACTCACTGATATTTTTGTGCATTATGAGACAGCACAAGAAATATGGGATGCGATTAAAGAGCAACACAGTAAGCAGAGCAATAACTCACATGTCTTTCAAATCAAGAAGGATATCAGTCACATTTCTCAAGGATCGAAAACCGTATCCGAATTAATCGGACAGGTAAAATCAAAGTATCAGGAACTCAAAATTTACAGGCCAATCTCAACCGATCTGATGGTCCTTCAAGAACGGGACGAATTAGACCAAATATATACTTTTCTTGATGCTTTGGACTCAAGTTATGAATCCATAAGAGCTCAGATTCTCAACAGCACAGAGAAAATGACTTTCACAGGTGTGACAGCTCGTATCCAACAAGAGGAGTCGAGGCGTGTTGCGATGAACACCTCTGACTCGAACCCAAAGTCAGAGGGTCACGCCTTCACAGCCGCGGCTGCTCAAGCTTTCAGGAGCAAGAAAGGCACGGGACAGAGGTGTACTCACTGCAACCGAGACGGCCATCTCAAGGATGGTTGTTGGATTCTCCACCCACATCTCAAACCTAAGTGGAAAGGACAGGGTGGTGGTCGGAACCAGGGGGAGCCGTCACGGCGTGCGTATTTAGTGGAAACCCTAGACTCAAGGATGGGTGAGACGAAGACGAATGGGGCTGCCGAAGCGACTCAAGCGAGTCAAGCGCAGATTAATCGGCTGGAGACGAATTTCAACCGTACGAAGACGAATGGGGCTGCGGAAGCGACTCAAGCGCAGTTAAATCGACTGGAGTCGAATCTCAACCGCCTCACAACGTTTCTGGATCAGCAAGGGTTAATGGGCCACACAGGTTTGGTTAATTCTCCATTAATTTCTCAATTACACATGTCCAAAGGCCCAGAACCCGAATTGTGTCCAGGCCCAGAACCAGAATTAATTAAAACGCCCCAGGCCCAGGAACAAGGGAATAAAAGCCTAGAAACCAAATTAAATAAATGTTTGGCTGTGGGGTTTGCTCCAAAACAGATTCCTAATAATCGTACCAAATGGGTTTTAGATTCTGGAGCAACAGATCATATGACCGGGAATCAAAGTTTACTTAGGAATTATCGAACAACTGAGAATAATCAATTCTTTACAGTTGCAAATAATGAAAAGATTGAAATCAAGGGTTGGGGAATGATAAGTATATTTCCAAAAGGTTTTCTTCAAGATGTTTTTTTTGTTGAAAATTGTTCTGTGAATTTACTCTCTATTAGCAAACTTACAAAGGAACTAAATTGTGAAATTATTTTTAAAGAAAATAATGTGATTCTTCAGGACGTAATCACCAAGGAGAAGATTGGTGAAGGATTTCTTGAAAATGGACTTTATTTTTTGGATAGCAACAAGTCTATTTATAATACAATAAAAGGTGAGGATTTAAGCAATCTTTGGCACAAGCGAGTTGGGCACCCTTCCGACAAAATTTTGAAAAAGATGTTTAATTTAGTTTGTAATAACTGTGAAGTGTGTAAGCTTGCAAAACACACAAAACTTCCTTTTTCTAATTCTACAACCAAAAGTATTGAGCCTTTTGAATTAGTTCATTCAGATGTTTAGGGGCCTTCTCCCGTGGATTCTTATAATAATTATAGATATTTTGTGATTTTTATAGATGATTTCTCTAAAACAACATGGTTATATCTAATGAAAAATAAAAGTGAGGTTTTTTCACACTTCCAAAATTTTTCAAATTTTATAGAAACTCAATTTAACAAAAAAATTAAAATTCTTAGGACAGATAATGGTACTGAATTTATTAATCAAAATTTCTCAAATTATTTAAAACAAAAAGGTATTTCTCATCAAACCTCTTGTGTATATACACCTCAACAAAATGGAGTTTCCGAAAGAAAAAATCGCCATATTCTTGAAGTAACGAGGACGCTTCTATTCCAAAACAATGTTCCAAGAGTTTTTTGGTCGGAAGCAGTACTAACTGCGGTCTATTTGATAAATAGAGTGCCAAGTATTGTTCTAGATTTTAAAAGCCCATTAGAAATATTATACGAAAAGGAAATAAATTTAGACCATTTAAAAATTTTTGGATGTACAAGCTTTGTACACAAAAATAAAATAGATAAACTTGATTTTACTTCAGTAAAAACTATTTTTCTAGGATACTCTACTCAAAAGAAAGGATACAAATGCTATGACCCTATTTTTAAAAAACTTTATATTTCTAGACACGTAACCTTTTTCGAAAATGAACCTTTCTTTAAAAACCTTGAAGAAAATCCTATTGAAAAATCCAACTCAAATGAATCAATTTTACCCTTTATAACTAATGAGGAAAGAAGAGAAGTTCTTGCAGAAAATCTTGTTGAAGAAACAGGTGGAGAAGATGAAAGAGTTGAAGAAACGGAAGAACCCATAGAAGTTCCAATTCCAGAAGCCGAGCAGAACTTGAGAAGGTCAACACGTCGGACACAACCATCAACCATGTTGAAAGATTTTGTCACATATACGGTAAAGTATCCTATTGAAGAATATGTCACATATGACAACATTTCAAAAGAACATTATGCCTTTGTGAATATTAGTTCTGTAACCAAAGAACCAAATACCTTTGAGGAAGCCAAACTAGAACCAAAATGGTGTAAAGCAATGGAAGAAGAACTTTTGGCATTAGAGAAAAATCAAACCTGGACTGTGTGTACTCTACCAAACCATAAGAAACCAGTAGGTTGCAAATGGGTATATAAGATCAAATACAACAGTGATGGAACCATAGAACGGTACAAGGCTAGGTTAGTGGCCAAAGGGTACACTCAAACTTATGGAATAGATTATAATGAAACCTTTGCACCAGTAGCAAAAATGAACACTGTAAGAATTCTTATGTCTATTGCTGTCAATAATGGTTGGGGGCTTCACCAAATGGATGTTAAGAACGCCTTTCTTCAAGGTACACTTGAAGAAGAGGTTTACATGACCTTACCCCCAGGTCATAAAAGGGAAAATGTACCTAATCTTGTATGTAGGTTAAATAAATCCATATATGGACTGAAGCAATCTCCAAGGGCATGGTATGAAAAACTCAATCACTTCCTAATTTCTTGTAATTTCAAAGTTAGTTGGGCTGATACCTCCTTATTCACTAGACACAATCAGTTTGGAACAACCGTGGTCTTAGTATATGTGGATGATATTATTATAACAGGAAATAATTCATCAGAAATTGATTCAATAAAAAATGATCTTCAAAGGAATTTTGATATCAAGGATTTAGGAAAATTAAAATATTTCTTAGGAATAGAAGTTGCCCATTCATCAAAAGGTTTGTTTATTTCTCAAAGAAAATATGTACTTGACTTACTAAAAGAAACAGGAAAACTAGGTTGTAAGCCGGCCTCTACTCCCATTGACACAAATGTAAAACTCAACAGTGAAGATGGTGAACCTCTTAGAGATGTTAACCAGTACCAAAAACTTGTGGGAAAATTAATTTACTTGACTGTAACTAGACCTGATTTATCATTTGCTGTGAGTCAAGTCAGTAAATTTATGCATGCTCCAAGAACCCCTCATTTAGGAGCAGTTAACAGAATACTTAGATATTTAAAAAGTTACCCTGGTAAGGGTATCTGGATGAAAAATAATAATACTAATACAGTGTATAGCTATTCTGATGTAGATTGGGCAGGGAGTTTTGATAGAAGATCAACAAGTGGCTTTTGCATATTTGTAGGAGGAAATTTAGTCACGTGGAAGAGCAAGAAACAAAAGGTTGTGGCACGATCAAGCGCTGAAGCTGAATATCGAGCCATGGCCTCTACGGCAAGTGAATTAACTTGGATCAGACAACTTCTAACTGACTTACACATCAATCATAAAGAGCCAATGAAGATGTTCTGTGATAATCAAGCAGCAAGGCATATCGCGGCTAATCCAGTGTATCATGAGCGCACCAAACATATAGAAGTAGATTGCCACTTTATCCGTGAAAAGATTCAAGCTAAAGAAATTGAAACCCCGTTTGTCAAAAGTAGCGATCAACTAGCAGATGTTTTTACAAAAGGACTCTACCCGAATGCCTTTAAGAATATCACAAACAAACTAGGATTATACGATATCTACAATCCTAGCTTGAGGGGGAGTGTTAAAACCAGAAGTTGAGAAGGGACAGCTGGCCTCAGCTAAATTCATCATCGACCACATTTGGAAGAAATGCCATCTCATAATTATGAAATTAGAGTTGCAAATCTTTGTATATTCTTCCTTGTATAGAAGAATTGTAACGTTAGGATTTCCTAACTTAGGAAATAGCCGTTGATTATTTCAGCCTATAAATAAGCATGTACAACCATTGTAAAGCATCAGAATAATAAAAATCAATTTTGTCATTCATATCTTTTTCAAAAACCTTCAGCAACCTCACTTTTATTTGAACAAAAATAGATCCAATTGAATCTAGAGAAATGATATGTAAAGAGGACATAGTAGAGGTGACCATTGTGAGAGGTGATTGGAGAAGGCCTCCATAAGTCACAATGCACTAGCTTTAAAGGCTTATTTGCTATAGTTGAAGAGGAATTAAAAGAAAGTCTATGTGATTTTGCCTTACAACAGGAATCACGAACGCCCAAATTATTTGAATTACAAGAAAGATTATTTGAAGATATTAAATGCTTCAGTATTTGTAGGAGAGGTGTGTGTCAGCCATTGATGTCAAATCTGCACGTCAGGGGTAGAGCAATTGAGAGCTTGAAGAAATTACTGCTGAGAAGGTAAGATGTATAGACCATCACTGAGTGTGCCTTGTAAAAGAGTTTGGTGATTGGCCTCATCCTTGACAAGGTAAGAAGATCCATTAAATTCAACGTACAATTATGTATAAGTTGAGAAATACTTAGCAAAGGTTTGAAAATTAATGGCACATGATTGTGAAGTACTAATGGAAAAGAATTAGTAACTAGACAAGTAGATCCAATATGAGAGATTTTCAAACCTTACCATCACCTACAAGCAATTGATCAGCTCCAGTGTATGGCTTGTAAGAGGTGAATAAGTTTAGATTAGGGCTGACATGAGTTGATGCCTCGAAATTTAAGTACCAGGTATCTGGATGTGCAAGATCAGGCTGTACAAATAAGGCTTGAGGTTGAGGTTGGCGTTGTCGAGGTGGAGGACGAGGAGGAGGTGGTCGATAGGTGTTTGTCAAACCTCTTGTAACATATATCAGTTGTATGGCCTTGTTTGGAGCATAATTGACAAAGAGGATGATCATATGTATTAGACTGCAAAGGTTTTATCTGACCTGGTGATTTTCCTTGCCAAGATCCTCCCTTGGAAGCAAGAAATGTGTGAAATTGGCTCAAGATATTATCTTCATAAAAAGTAGACAGATCAAGATTTGAAAAAGAAGAGGCTAAATTAGCTTGAGGTAGGGATTGCATTGGATAAAGACCAGTCTGAGATGAAACAGGGGAGGAAGGGATAGTTGCTGCCATCGTATGTTTAAGAAGGCGTTGCTCATGAGTAAGGAGTAAGCCATCAAGTTCATTAAATGAGACAGCACCTGATTTGGAATTAAGAGAGACTACCAAAGAATCATAATCCACGCTTAATCCATGAAGAATGAATAGCTAGAGATCATTGTCTGAGACTAGAGATCCAACCAAACGAAGACGATCTGCAATGGATCGCTTCTGATCGAAGTATCTTTGCATCGATAAATGGCATTTTGAAGTGAATGTAATTGTACCTTGAGATCCATCACGCGAGTAAGAGACTGTGTTAAATAGTGAGATTATAACTCATTCTAAAGCTCTACGGAGGTAGTGCAGTGAATGACTTGAGTTACTACTAATTCGGAGATGGAGCTAAGCAATCAGGCTAAAAGGAGTTGATCCTGACGAGACCAACTCTTGTAAGTTGGATTGTCAGAGATTGTGTTGGCAGTGGTAGAGATCGACACAGGCGGAGATGGATGAGTACCATCGAGAAAGCCGATTAAGTCATGTCCGCGTACATGGGGAAGAACAAGATACTTCTAGGAGAGGAAGAGGCAGCGAAGGTGGAAGAAGATGCAGCCATAGAGGAAAATGAAAGAAAAGAATAAAAATCCAGATCTTGAACAATCTAGGCATTAGCCAAAAAGCTCTGATAACATGATAGACAAAAAACAATTGAATGAACTTATTGTATTATTTCAATCATACTGTTTACATCAGA
This sequence comes from Schoenoplectus triqueter, assembly GCA_964058805.1. Lineage (NCBI taxonomy): Eukaryota > Viridiplantae > Streptophyta > Magnoliopsida > Poales > Cyperaceae > Schoenoplectus > Schoenoplectus triqueter. Next base: position 16,773 of record CAXKVV010000121.1, on the reverse strand, counting down.
AGAATTTTTCTTTATAAGAGATCTGTTTACACCGTTCAATAACAAACTAACTAACTAACTACTTGTACAATTTACTATGTGACTATAACTATGTAGCATCATATGTGTTGATGTCTTCTTGTATTGTATTGTCTCTAATACTCTCTCTCACTTAGGTTTGGTTAAAAGTTTATGACTCATGACTCGTTCAGGATGGACTCGCTATTGACGCTCGTTAATGGACTGAGCAGTTAACGAGTAAGCTCATTAAATTAATGAACCGGGCTTGTGCTTTAGCTTTCTCGACTTGTTAGATTTGTTTTGCCCAATAAATTATTATTTTTTATTATTTTTATTGTGAATTTTAATATAATAAATAGTTTATAGTATAACATATTCTTAAATTATTATATTAAATTTATATAAAATATAGTATCATTAATTATTTTATTTTTTTGATATAAACATCATAAAAATAAGTCTTAACGAGTCAATTTCAAACTAAAATTTTTATTTAGAATAATTAACAAACAAATTCGACTCGACTCGATAAACCAATGAGTCTAGCACGAGTTTGATCCAGCTCAAATCGATTGGGCTCGTTTACAACCTCATCCCTAGAACAAAACGCTGTTTAATTTTCGTTTTTCTTCTTTTTTTCCGAAAAGGGCTGTAATATACTGTCGAGCAGAGTGCTCATTTGCTACTCTCCTCCACCTCTCGGGATCGGTGGTTTGTTTAACGTGTAATTCAGGTGCATTCGGGATTTGACTTCGGTCGATCCCATGCGAGGTTCCATCCTCGACCAATCACATCACAGGCATGTATCAATTTCGTTATTTTTTTTTTAGTTTTTTACTTAAATACTGTCCTGGTCCTAGATAGGATATTGTAAAGACAATCTGTGTAGGTAGACTTCGGTTTTTGTTCGAGTAAGATAAATCTGTACTGGTGGAAATCATATGTTGACCCTGAGGCACTCTGGACACAAACCGTCACCACGCGCTACTGGATAGGTAATGCAGCCAATGGCCCATTCATATGGACGATTGAGGGGTCGTTCTTCTAGAAGCAACTCCGAAGCATCAAACATTACTTTGCATGGTCTACCACATGGACAATAGGAGATGGACGAACAATCTCGTTCTGGTATGATGTATGGGACGATAAACCACTGATTGGCCTGTTCTGCACCCCCTGCAGGCCTCCGTAACCACGACTGTCATTACGACAAGCGACCTCCCGGCTGTTGACGGTGTTACCAACTCCGAGATCTGAAGAAACTACTCATATTGCAGCTAGGGCAAAGGAGATCACATTCAACGACGAGCCAGATACGATCACTTGGCGGTGGAGTAATACTAGCATGTACTCGGCGAAATCCATCTACCAGGTGCTGACCACGATGGGGAAGCTAAAATTTAGACACCGGTGGATATGGACGACTCACATACGCCGACGGTAAAGCTCTTTATGATTCTCCTAATGTGAAACATCATCACGCAAGGCCATTGTGTTATGTGTCAAAACTGCCCGCTCGAAACTGCGACTCACCTCTTCCTCACGTGCCCGTATGCAGCTCACGTTTGGACCATGCTCAACTCCAGGGTGGGCTTTATAGTGATCCCGGGCTACTCCGACCTTGAGCTGGCAGTAGGCGACGCACAAAATGCAATGTGGGGTCAGCAACGAAAAGTATGGCTACAGCATTTGTGGCAGGATGTTGGATGATTTGGAAAGAGAGGAATATGCGTATATTCCATCAACGGTGCACTCAGGCAGCTACATTGGTTGAAAAGATTATAGGGGAAGGACAGGCTAATGGACTAGTTCTCCAGTTCCAGTGCTGGTGCTAGGGATGTGCTGTATTGTGTGAACATGTAATGTAGTTCTATTTCATGTTGGCAGCCTCTGTCAACAAAAAAAAAAAAAAAAAAAAAAAAAAAAAAAAAAAGATAAATCTGTACTGTAGCATACATTGGGGGGAGAGGTGATTGTATTGTTTAATAACTGTGAAAATCCTTGTGCCCTAGTATTTCCTTCTTTGCCTGTTTAGTTGTTTTCAAATAAAGATTTTTCCTGTAATAAAATTTCATGAGGAAATCCTTATTATGCAAGTAGATTTTTTGTTCCTGTTCCAACAAAAGAAATCTGTCCTTTAGCTAAGGAGATTTGGTCTATGTTTTGGAAGACTGCGGATGTACCAATTGTAGCGTGCATTGCAGGGACTTTAAGTGGTTGTATTGTTAAAATAAGCAGTCAAAACACTATTTGGAAATTAATTAAAGATCTGTTTCGCCTCATCTATTATTGTTAAAAAGCAGATGCCACATGTTCTCTCAGCAAGATATGCCTTTTCCACTTCAGCTCCAAATAATACATCTCCAAAAGTGTCCCCCGTCTAAAGCGGATAAGAAATCAGGGGGCGGTGGTTTACTCAGCGGTTTATTGTTGGGTGGGTTCATCCTTGGTGGCGGTGCTTTAGCATAAAATTATGGATACTTCAACTTTTTTTCTCAAGGACGCAAAAGCTCCTACACATGCCACAATGGACCAAAACACTCAGAACCACGAGTAAAAATTCACAAGTGATTTTATTTTTGGACAAATATATAAATTCCAGTGTTTTGTCCCAAAATTTATCCCCAAATGGACTTTTCATTTTAAACCTCAGATTTCAAATTTTTATGTGATTGTTTTTGAATAATCAACGTACCTTTTCATTTAAAATCTAAGATCCATCCTTTTATATTTAATTTATTTCATTTCGGCCGTGCACACTTTATTCTCGTTTCCCCCCACAAACATCCCTCTTAGACTCTCATCATTTTCTCCATTACTCACAAATTACAAAGCATGTATTGTTTTTATTTGATGTTTATCATCAGATTGATTGCTAGCTTAAAGTTTCATTCAAATAGAATTCTCACATCATTGATTTATTGTTCAATTTTTCTTCTTTTTCTGAGATTTAGGATAAAACTTTAGTTTTTTTGGATTGGTTATTTTGTTCCACTTCATGATAAATTTTCTACATAATTTCATTTTTTTTTAATGGTCTCTCCAAACATTGATGTTTTTGATTTTTTTTTTTTTAAGTTCTACAATTATGTACATTCATTTTGTCTCCGATGATTCTATATGCTAACTGTTATCATTAATTAATTTAATTTATTAATTTTATTTTTTTTTGGTGTGTCATATATTTGGTGTTTCGTTGGATTTATATCCATTATTGTAACGAAATTAGTTTATTTGTATATGTCATGATTCATAAATCATTATTGTAAGATTTATTTTTGTCATTTTTTTCTTTACTAGTTTTGTCATCTTTTTCCTCTACAAGTTTGTAAGACTTAGTCTTGTTGCTGTTTTGAAATAATTATTTTGTCTATAAATAGATTTGACTATATGTTGTCTTTATGATGGTAAGTAAAATAATTGCTATAAATAATTCAAGCCACAAGTATAAATAGCTTCGTACTCATTATACATATTTTAATAACTAAATTATTTAGTATAAATAAAAATAATAATTGTTATAAATAGTTGATATGTTGTATAATGCCTAAACTAAGTATCTGAATGTTAGAACATTTAGATAGTCAATATTTAGACATTTGACTTTTATGATAAATACTTAGAATTAATGCAATATTGAATTATTAATAAGATGTATAATTGATATAAATAAGATAACTAATAATTATAAATAGTTCAACTTAGATGCTAAAAAAATGTCTATTAATGACTACTGATTTAGTATAAATAACACCAATATTCAGTAAAAATATTATTTTGACTCTTAATAGTCAATACTTGAGGCTATGATTTAACATTAATGATCGATAACTAAGCTAATTGATATAAATAAGATACTCAATAATTATATATAGTTTAATATAGATGTCAGAAAAAACTTGGTATCAAAGACTCCTTTATTTAGTATTAATAATAATAATATTTATTATAAATAACAATACAAACGCTACTTTGACTATTAAAAGTCAATTTTTGAAGATAAAATATGAAAACAAATATGTGAAAATTATTATCAGCCTCATTATTTGGACGACGGACGTCGCCTAAAACAAAAAGCATGGTCAATATTCATGTGACCTTTTTGTGTGCAATCACGCATAATAGCGTGTACTATGGACGGAAGTGCCATCCTTTTTCCATCCAGTCTATTACTGGCACTGGCGTCTGGTGACCCAGCCAGTCATTTCGTATCCCTACAAGAATTATTCCCCGCCCTACCACCACCCACCTCTCCACCTGACCTCACCTCAGTCCCCACAGCCCCATCCCTCCAGGCTGCAATCCAGCATTGTACTCTTTTGGTAACAAACATATCTTTCCTTTTTGGTCCATTTGCTTGCTCGACTGGACCCGAGTTTCGCTATTCCATTGGGTGCCAAACACTCCCTTGGAGAATAACGTCTGATCAATTAGACAATATAGTCAATGTTTAGGCATCTCTTTCTAACTCTTTCCATTGCTTAGTTATTTCGAGTTACATTTACAGAAAGACCATCCAATAAGGGGGAGAAACAAAAAAAAAACAAATACAGGGGAAAATATAGAACACTAGTTTATTGCAAGCTATCTCTGAACTGGTACAATAAAAATGCCCGATACAATTAGAGAGGTAGCTCGGGAGGAAGAAGGGAGATGGGAATGGGAAGAGCAGGGGTTGGAGTGGGTATGAGAGCAAGCATCTGGTTCTTGATAATGCCCATGCATGTCTCAATCTCCCGATACAACCCTGCATTCTCTGGGCAACATGGTTGCATGTTTGCAAGAGCTGAGTCAAGTATATGCGCCACATCTGCTGGTGGCTGTTGCTTCTCCGTACAACTCTGTCACAAATTGATTATAATGTTCATTCCAGAAAGGAGTCGGTATATCTTATTATTGCAGCATTTCCATTTAATTTAATAGCTAAAATGGAGGTTGGAAAAGACAAGAATTTTGCCTTAATTTCAATAATCAAATAATATCTTCACTATTGCTCTTAGTCCAATAATCTCACCATGTTTTAATACCTGTTTCTTTCTCTTGAGCTTATAATCTCCTGAAAACCTTTAGCTCAACAAGATTTCAAATTAGGGCTAACATATTTTTTATAGTTTCTATACTTTTAATCTATCAAACTATATAAAGCTGATATAAATTTCAAATAAAATTTCATTCCAGCAAACATTGATTTCACCAGGGCCAACAGATGGGAGTAAATTCATCCTAGGAAGAAATAACTAGAGGGTGGACTAGCATTCTTGCAAGCATGCCTGTTAAAGTTCTCCATTTTTTTTTCCTATGAAGAGTTTTACTATTTTCCCTTTTTCTGTAAGAAGATGAAAAACAGAGAGAATACAGAATAAAATGGCTAAAGGTGTACCTGTATCATTAGTAAAGTGGAGACACATGACGATATCAGCTCTGAAGGGAGCCGAACCTCTCCCTCAAATCCAACACGCATCTTCGGACTTTCAGCATACACAGCAGAAGGGTCAAACTTTGCTGAAGCTGCATTCTCCTGCTGATAAGTAGAGTTGGCATGACCCGAGTCCGGAGGGATTCGCCTTATCCCCAAAATGCTGGAGCCAGACCCAGAATTTCGGTTACTCAAGTTATCCAGTGCCTCTTCTATCTTGACTGCAGGATCCTCACCTTCGTTTGTAGTGCACATCGCCTATTAGAATTTGTCATTTTTGTTTTAACCAACAATAAACAAGATAAAATATAAAAACATTAACACAATTTTAGGCTTTCAACAACATAAGGTGCTTTGAATCATTAAAAGGAAGCCAGTAACTGTTGGTCCAAAAGAAGATTAGGTTTATTTAATTGGTTTGTCTGTACCTTAATAATCAAGTTATGGCTTCTAGAAAACCCATTGGACATAACTTCACCTGGAACCTCCAAAAGGTTGTCATACCTGGACAGCAGCATCAACCATCATTTTGGCTTTACGTCTTGAGTTCTCTATGATCTCTACCACTTGAGTACCTGTGTCTTGGCCGTTACTAAATCCCACATTGTTTAATGCATCAGAAGGTGCTCCATGAGTGTCTGTGGACCTCAGTAATGAATTTGCTGGATTCACATTATAGGTGTTGCGTTGTCTCAGCGTAAGCAATGCAGAAGCAACCTGAAGGGAAGCAAGTTTGTTACATACTGCTTGAAAATTGATCTTATTCCTAAGAACTGTTTATATCCGAAAGCCTAAGAACAATTGCATTTATCACATAATTGCTGAAAAATTAATTTCTTCCACCTGATCATTGGCCTCTCGGAGTTGAACAAGTACCGTGGCATACTGATTTCTAAAATGATCCAAGTCAGATAACTTGTCAGTCTCCTTCTGCTTTCCAGAGACTTCCTCATTCATGTACCTCAACTCCATCAACAATGCCTCCTGCATTTCACATTACCAATTCAGCTTAATTTCCAAACAATACAACGAAGAAAAAAATGCTCAAGATCATCAAGTCTCAGAGATGAGATATCCAATATTTAGTACCTTCTTGTCCAGAGCACGTGAAAGCTCAGCAAGAGCTCTTATGTCTGCCTCTCTCTCCTGTATCTGTGACATAGTGCAAGACTGGTTGTACATTGCCTGTCGGGCAACCATAGTAGCTTCATTCAAGGTAGCTTTGGCCTGTACAACCGCATCAATGCTGTCTCCCTGTTAACATGTTGCCCCCAGGTTAGATGTTATATAATAATATCCTTTCAGGTTGCTGGAACACAAGGATATAATTGAACATGTAATAAATGTGGTGAAAGCAGCATGCGACCTTAGCTTGCTTCAATAGAGTACTCATTGGATGGGAAGTGGCAGTGTGAGAAGGCCCACCTAGAACATCTGAATTCTGACTAGAAGAGACCCTACTCAGAGCCCCCGCTCGCCAATCATTAGCTCGAACAGAAAACTTGGTTTCACCAAATTTGCTTGCACATACATTTTGTCTTCTAAGAGCATCAGGCATATTTTCCACTGGATTCAATGGCATGCAGTCTATATCCTGCATTTGATGAACAAAACAGATAGATCCATCAAAATATTGGTGATATAATGCAGAAACCAAACAGTTAGGCCTAAATGCTTTAACGTGTTATCAAGGAGAGAATACTACCAAGACAAATTCAACCCCCAATTCAGGGCGGTCGAACTGCACTCTACAGCGATCACCATCAACAGTGAGAATATTGCCATCATGCAATTCTCTTGATTTGGGATGGCAAGCAATGACGCGTTGACCCACAGTCATGGGACGGGCAAGATCAGAAGGGAGTCCTCCTAATTTCCCTGTCAGCAGAGATGAGTAATGATTTCTTACTGATTCTCTATACTTAGCCAACTTAGCCCTCTCCTCCTCCAAAAAGTAGGCTGACAGTCTCCGTGGCTTACCTAGGGATCTGCACACAAGATAACAACATCAATGATTGTTCTGAAAAATGAAGGATAAGTGAAATAGAGTATAAAAAATTATCAGACCCACCCCCTTATAACACCCCATTCTTCACGTGTGAGCCTGGGGATGTGGCCAAGCTTGACGTGATTCAAGTACTCCACAAACTCATTTTGAGCAAACCATGGATAATCAATAGCACTGTAGAACCACTCAAATCTGCACCACCTCCGGAACTGACTATTTGACAAGCAATGAGATAGCTTCTCCTACAGTAAACAGAAGAAGAATAGAAGTTACATAACTAAATGAAGTAGAAGAAATTAACAATTAACTAATTTGATGGAGTGTACAGTGACATCGAAGATATGACACCTTAAGATCAATAGAAGAGTTAGGAAAATAGGCAGGCCGCTTGTTGATAGTAGTCTCACTGTGCAAACTCTCTCTCTTAAAGAAGGCCTTCACTATTCCAGACTTGCGGCGGCTTCTACTCTTGGTTTGCAATGGATTGCCAGAATGTGAAGTCTCACTTACATCTATGACAATCCTTGTGGGGCTGGATATGGAGGGAGAGAGCTCAACTGGATTAACAAATCCCTCTGCTGGTTTGGATACAGGACTAGCGTGGCTAGCACGTCTACCCTTACTAGAAGCAGCCTTCTCTTCTTCTACAGGCACCTGAAAAGCAGTTAAGAACACAACCATATAAATATTTCTCTTGTTCGCTAGAAAAAATTCTGTTTACATGATATCACTGAATTGATCTGATAAGTACCAGCACAAACACCAGTATTAGAAATGCATACCACATGAATGGATGAAAAATTCAGAAAGCTTATACCAGAACAGTAAACAGCATAATATACTTTTTTGCAGGATGAGCCTGTACTATGCAGCACTATACCAAGTAATAATGTCTCTGCCAACTACCCTACTTCCCAATTAGTAAAATTCTCAATAAGTACAAAGAAAAGTGAAAAGGAAAACAGAGTATTAAGTACCTTCACCCTCTCAACATCACCTCCTGGCATTTCAGTCTTAGCTTCATCTTTTAAGATCTATGTACAAAAAGCATTATAAAAATATATAGCTTAATAGGTAAATCCAAATTAGCAAAATCAATAATAACTATCAGATGAGATGCTACCTTCGAAGAAGTAGGCTTGCGCTTTCCTTTTTGAGGCTTCAGAGTACCATCCTTAGTTTCAGGAGTAGCAATTTCTTTAGCAGCTTTAGTTCTTTTATGAGCACCACCATCAGGACCCACACCATCAGCCTTCCTTTTATCCTTCTTTGTTGAGGCTTTAGATTTGGATTGTTTCTCTTTGGAATCAATTTCCTTGTTATCATCTTTACCCTGGGCCGAAGGTTCTAATAACAAAAGGAAGAGTGAATATGCTTGTTTAGTTTATTGTCTTTAAAATGCCAAAAGGCAAGCTAGCTTTGCACCTGATTCAGACAGAGTAGTAGGTTGCATGATATTCACTGAGATATCTGCTAATGTATGAAGGGCAGCCAATTCACATGCTTCATCATCTGAAATTAAATTAAATTAAACATATGAAGAATAATGGAAGTTCAACAGAATAAAGACCACAGCAACATATCACAAAGGTTACCCTTATTTTTTTACTAGTTGGTTCTGGACGCCGATATTCACTAAATTTGCACAATTAGCCATATAACTTGAGTTAATCAAATGCCTGCTATGTCTACATTTCGTACAATGAAGTAAAAATTCAAAAAAAATAATAATAAACCTCCAAGGATGTGCTGCCAGTTTCTCTTTTGGGATGAGGTAGAAGCCCAAGGAGATTGAGCATCATCCTCATTATCAGCATCCTTGAGCCCTTTCCCACTGCTATTGTTGTGCCCTTCTTCAGTGCCACCACATGCTTCCTTGTCATCATTGGACCTGTCTGCACTTATGCCCTTCTGTTTCTTCTTTTGAGACTTCTTGGACTTGGGACCAGTTTTACTGCTCGGAGAAGCCACACCCTTTCCAGGAGTGTATGAAGGGCCTTTAGGGGAATCTTCATTTCCAGCCTCTCTGCTTCCAAGGCTACTTTCTTCTTCAGCATGAAATGCAACTGCTTTCAAACTGTCCCTCTCTGAGTTCGCATTCTGAATTTTTAAAAAAAATATCAAACTATTTGCTGATGAAATATTTAAACAGAAAGAGAGCACAATTTGCATGGGCAAAATAAGCAATTGGTGGAGCATTACATATTAATAAGATCCGACACAAACAATAGGAATCCATCACAAAAGCTTTCATGATTATTTTAAAAATCAGAAGAGAAAATGAAGTATTCAACCAACCCAAGCAATAGCCATAATGAAACAGAAATAGTACACCAGGAAAACAACAGAATCCAAAATTTTAGCACTGCTCCAGTAATCACTGCTAGAATCGGACAATAAACTTTGCCACCTTAACCAACAACCATTTGGCCACTTTGATAAGTTGAAACTTCTACAATCTCCATGGGAAAAGAAAGATGAGGATGTTTAAATTGATTTACAACTGGAGCTCATGCAACAGTTTTTTTTTTTTTTTTAAGCAAGCAACAGAAATTTTTAAAAAAGGAAAGTATATTTTACCTTTCTAGTGCCCGCCTTAACAGTAGCAGCATGACGAGATGGGGTCTGAGCGACTTGTGGTGAGCCACCTCTCTGGAAAACCTCTGCCAGTGCCATTGCTGCCACATGGGCCCCTTCATCATCCTCCATTTTTATTGCCATACTAGGGGAGCCAAGCCTGTTGTTATCCCTGTTTTTGATGTTTGCAATAGGAACCCTAGGGGTCCTTTTTCCAACAGCACGAGGTCTGGTACCTGCGTGTACCCCCCAATTATAAAATAGAAACTTGAAATCTTACATTCTGTTTAAATAAGAAACTCTCTCTTGCAAATGATATTCAGTTAGATGGTATTTTCAAAGGAGAAAATTGTTAACATGTTTTAGTCTAGATCCCTGCAACATCACACTAAGATAACAGCTGGGTGAGACCTGCAGTCACCTCAAGTATCCTTTGCATTATACCGATGATATAAGAATGTTGGATTTTGATCAGCATATGAGGCAAAACATTGGACAATCCTTTGCAAACACCCCTGTAAGATAGGCCTGAAATATTAGCCTATCAAAAAAAAAGGTTCACCTCCTGAACGTTTCTTCTTTAATGCTGACAGATCGGCAAAGCTAGACGATGCAGGTTCATAGGAAAGTAGGTCAGGATATCGTGACTTTGAGGTTTTGGTTTCTGCCTTTTGTTTACCCTTCCCACGCTTTGGTGCTGACTTGCTAGGCACCTTCTTAGGTGACTCGTCGCTTTCATTTTCACTATTGCCTCCTTCCTGTTAGATCAACACAATTTCATTGTTTTACTTCTTTTTCCTATAATAAAATGACTAGCACATAAGAAAATGAAAATTTAATACAAGATTACCAAATTGCTGTAGTGATCAGTCATCATTGCGATTAGCCCAGCAGCTGTAGCTGCTCCTTCTGGGAGAGAAAGATATGCCTGTGTAAAATAGACCAAATCTTAGCAACCATTATATGATATCCATGGAGCTTAGATTTTCTTTCGGAAAAGTAGGGTGGAAAATAGATTAAAGCTTACCCGATTCATGTTGTAAAGTGCCTCCACCATGTCTGATGTTCTGTTGCACAATGAAGCCGACAGCTAACAATAAAAAAAAAGGAAATAAAAAGATAACATCAATCAATGAAAATCTTAATACATCCATAAACCATTTTACAGAATAGAGAACAAATAATAAAACGCATAAGCATGCTGCTAAAAACTAAGGACCTTTTTCCAGTCTTTTCCATATTTACGGTAGGCATCATAAAAGTGCTCAAGCTCTTCTTTGGTCCATTGGGAACCAAGCAGGTCAACCAATTTCCTCTTCTACAATCATTAGACCAAAGCATAATAGATAAGTCGAAAGTCTAACCAATCACTGATAAAAATGAAGTCTTAACCAATCACTGATAAAAATTTATGAACAGGCTATAACCATATTAAGATTAGAATAACAAAAGAACAAGGAGCAAGAATGGCAAGTGAACAAACACACCCATCTAGAGATGTCAATTTGACAATGAATGGCAAGATGCCCACCTTCAAATATATCACTCACTTCTCATGCATGAGAGCTATTAAATTCCATGCTTCACTCAAATAAAACACACAACTCATAGTAAACTTCGTTTGATCACAACATTAGGTAGTTAGGTACAAACAGTCCAGATTCTATCCCTAAAAGAGTAATATCAAATTATATGCTAAATTTGTGCAGGATTAAGTTCACCTTATTCTTGCTTTTGTTAGATGTACTAGGTCCTTCCTTCTCAGGCCACTCATCATTAACCTTAGCAAACTTTTTATGCACTTTTCTTGTTTTCCTTGTAGATGCCATGGTTATATGCCTTCACTGGAATAAACAGTGGAAAAGAAAATAAAAAATTCAGTGAAATATGGTAATAAAAAGTACATAGAAAAATGTGATAAATTAATTTACATAATGAGGGTTAGTTTTCACTGCCCAATATCCAGCAGGCTAACAAAGATAACCCAAAAAAGTTTCAAACAAGAAAGTTAGGGCTTTGAGGGTTTTGGGAAGGTGACAAGTAGATCTTAATTCAGCTGCAATGAAAAAATCAAATCTATGTAGTATTGTGAATTTCAATCCCATCCTTTGTACCTAATATCATAACTTGAATATGAACTTTAGGAAGTAATTTATAGTTGCGCAAAATTTAACAATAAGAGTGACAGAGAGAACGTTTCAGCACAAATTGAAGACAAAAGAAGTGCAATTAAGCAACTCCTCCCCCTCAACTAAACACTTAAAATTACATTTGTGTGTGTGTATGTGTGAGGGAGAGAGAGATATTACCTGCTTATCCGAAGATATCGTATTCAAGATCTAGGGTTTTGGAAATCCCAGGAATAAAGGCGAAGATACGAGGGAGCAGAGCTGGTCTAGCTCAAGAGTGCAAGAGACAGGGAGAGAAGGGGACGCAATACCGTGCTCTGTAATATTTTCTCTCGATTCTCTCTTTTCTTCGTCGAATTCAGGAAAAAGTCACCGAGATAATGGAAAAGTGGAAAGAAGAGGGAAATTACCCAGACTTTCAATTCACCACACTGAAAAGAAAATAAAGAACAATTCTATCAATTTCCCCTTTCTAGTTCAAATCTATAAACAACTGAAAGCATAGGATATAGCATTAGAAATCTCAAGAAAACAAAATTAGGGGAGAAAAGATGCATGCAATTAGATCTGAAAATTTAAATTAATACAGATAGAGAGCGAGGGGGCAATTTTTTCCGATTTATACACCTTACCAAAGGATTTGCACAAGACCTTGAACGGGGTAGGAGAGGAAGTCGGATCGAAGGATTAGAGGCGCGAATATATTCGATTTTTTTCTTTCTATTTTTTTCCTCACTCCCTATTTCTGGGTTTTCCCTCTCTCTTTCCTCTCTTTCTATACAACTTCGTATCCCCTCTAGGCTCTCGCGCGATCGAAACTGGAATAGAGAAAGTACGAAACCATCCCTAGTAAGGCAGATAATAACTCAATAACCCCACCCTTAAATTACTTTTTCAACTAGCCGAAAATATAAATGAGATTGAAGCGCCTCTATTTTTGGTATTTCATTTCTGTTCATTTGTTCTTTTTTTTTAATTAGTATAGAACCCGCAGTTTTTTCTTACAATAAAATTTAATAATAGTTGATACTTAATTTATTTAATATATAATTTCTTTTTATAAAATAATTATATTGAACATTAATATTATTATAAAAATAATATAATTTCTTAGATATAATTCATTGTCTGAATAAATTACAAATGCTTTTAAATTTTTAATTCTTATTAAAATTTATTTTTTTTATTAAATAAAAAATTACAAAATATAATAATTTTGTTGAATAATATTGTACAATGTATAGTTTTTTTTACAATAAAATTTAATAATATATGATATTAATTTATTTAATATATAATTTCTTTTTATAAAATAATTATATTAACATTAATATTATTATAAAAATGATATAATTTCATAGATATAATTCATTGTCTAAATCAATTATAATGCTCTTAAATTTTAAATAAAATTCATAATTTATAAAAGATAATGTATAAAATATAATTGTTTTCTGAGTAAAGTTATAAAATGTATAGTTTTATTTTTTAAATAAAATATAATAACTATTGAAGTTTAATTTATTTGATATACAACTTTGTTTAGACCTACTATAAATGTATGATAAAAAAATAGCAAAAGGAATGAAGAGAAAAATGAATTTAATTGAAATATGAACCGTTGTTTTTATAAAATCAATCAATTTTATTTCTAAATTGAATATGAGTTGATAATATTAATTGACAAATTAAGTTCATACATTTTTTATAATATAGTATAAATTTTGAAATTTTAAAAAATAAAATATGGTCTTAATAAAATCAGTCAGATGTGTTCACGTCGTTTTCTATGTCCACAAAAAATTATAAATTTTGACAATGTATTAATAAAATGATATAATGTAATTATTGGACGCACATAATTTTTAAATATCATACGGTCTTAATATCCCAACACACACACGCACAATCAATCTTGTAAAAGATGACTGTTAAGATGAGTCGGCCAATTTTTTTTTGATTTATATACTGTTATACATTTAAATCAATAAATTTGTCTTAAGTCTAATTTTGATAATTAAAGACTTGATGTAAATAAATTTCATTAATTTTAATTTGATTTTATTTTTTTACTCAATTAAACGTTTATGAAATTATACTTTTTTCAAAATGACTAAAAAACCATGGATTCGATAATTTAATTTCTACTTACAATATCTAAAATTAAATCAATAAACAAAAATATTATCAAGTGTGTAAATAACTGATTTCTATTGGAATTATTAATATCTATACATATTAAAATATAAAGATCAAATTATCTGTGAAAATCTGTTTAATTGGCCGCATAACAATTAGTCGCTTGGCATTGTCTCGTCTGTCCATTAAACGTATTCCGTTATTTATAACACTGTGCACAACAAACAACAACAACAAATTGCAATGTCTCCATTTTTTATATCCAAATCCAAGCAAGAGCAGGCTCAAATTCTTGAGAGCTGTGGATATTTAGTCTGGACTCTTGGGAGACTGGAACTCGTACTTCACACTTTGCCAAAACACAAGCATATTGAATAGATTAAAGATTAGTGAAGAAGTGAAAAGGTCGTTCAAAATATGTAGGGATGAAACAAAATAATCCGATTAAAAACTATTTTTTTGTGACTTCTTGACCAATAGAACCTTAATAACTATATAATGGCTCGTTGAAGTCTTGAAGACCCTTACCTTCAATAGAACTTTAATAACTAATAACCTATTTTATTTGGTACTATTTATTTTTTGGTGCTTAGTTTTTATGCATTACAGTTTTATTTCAATTACAATTCAATTAAAACTATTAGTCTAGTTGCTGTTGTTGCCAAATTATTGTTTTACCATTACAACTATGATACTGCTAATGCTAACAGAAGCAGAGGGAGGGGGATTAGGGGTGGCGTCAAGCCTCCCTCCCCCCAATTCGATGAACCCTCTGCTCCTTCCCCAGACCAACCGCCTGTGCGTGTACCGATCTTTCTCTCCTCTGTTTGTCTATCTCGATCTCTCACCGACCAACAACGATTTTTGAAATCTGATTCTGGTTCGTTCTTTGACATTGCACTGTAAGTATTATCACAATCATGTAGTCCGTTTATTCCTCCTCCTTAATCAATCTTCTGGTTAGTTAGATTTATGCAGTGTACCCTCTTCAATGATTAATCAAAGTGTGTGAATGTGTGTGATTATATGAAAGTTAAAGGAGAATAATTCTTCTTTTCAAATTGAACAGAACTACTTAGGAGAGACTCAGAGAGTTTGCACTTCACATTTACTAAGCTTGGCATGTAACTGGTGTTGCTTTAACAGCTCGTGTTTGGCTCAGGTGTGCTTGGTGCTCATACCCAGATTTGCACTAAACTAACAATTTTTTGAAACGCATCGAAATAGTCGGGGTGCTGCTTCGAGCAGCAAGAGTCAAGAATTTGTTTTTCTTTTCATATCAATTAAACAAATAATCATATTCTTTTTTTTTTAAGGATTCAATCATGAAAACAGGAAAACAATAGAGAGTTTTTTCAAGCAAAACTAATTTTAAGTTAGTAAAAATGTAATTTTAAAATTTGAAAAGATCACATATAATTCTTTTTCATTAAAAATTCGAAACAAATGACTTTTATTTGAAGTTTCACAAAGTTTAATCCGTTTTCTTTCGTTCTTTTTATTTTTTTCAAAAATAATATATATATCAACCAATTGGAGCAACAAAATAAAGTATTTTTTAAAATAATATGCAAAATAAAATAATATTGAGGTTCAAGCATTATAATGTGACAACCGGATATTATAATTATTTGATGTTATGAAATATATTTTATTCTTAACTTAAAAATAAAATATTATTCATGCATACTATTAAATACCAAACTACCAATAATATTGACTATTTTTCGAATAAAAATATTTATCCTTGAATTTTAAATAAAAATAAGGAAGCGTGTTGTATTTTTATAATTTTCATTGATTAAATTGAAGAGAAGGAGATATTTGTAAATTATTAAGAAAATTAAGGGAATGTTTATAAAAATTTTAAAATTCAGGGGTAGTAAGGGGTGTTTATATTTGTAATAAATATTAAACTCATTTTTTAATATTTTTAGCTATTGATACACTCATTGATCAATTATTTTAAATATTTTTCATTGAAAAAAATATATATTGCTTTTAAATCAAAAAGGTTGCTCAATGCAACCATGTTGGTTGGACTTTCAATTTAATACAATTAATATTAGCATTTTATATGCTACAAAAAATTATGACAATAAGCATGATTTCTTATTACATTCTATTGCACACGCACTAAATTTCATGCTACATGAAAACTTAAAAATAATGATTGTGATTATAAAATAAAACTCAAGAAATATTGATAATATTATTATAGCTAATAACAAGTTTTCAGCTAAAAATTCTTTTTTTATATTTTATATTAATTTTCTATAATATCAATTATGAACTCGGTACCCTTTATTGGGAAATCCTACCACCACCTCTAATATAAATTTTGATTTTCTACGAGAGTTTGATATAGAGAATAAATCGAACGGATCGGATCGGTCATTTTTAACTTAAAATTTAAAATTTTAATGTGGTGTACGAACGTATCTGTGTAACACGTTGTATTTTAGACTTCCTTCTCAAAATATATATCTTATTGTGTCTAAGAT